>JAWPHD010009167.1:0-106911 GCA_037043455.1 Cyrtodaria siliqua
TGTTTCCATACCAAATAAAAGTATCAAAAAGCATTTTCTGTACAACTTTAGTCCCATTTCTTTAAGATTACCCCACCCCTTAAAACATGCTAAAAATGCAATTTTAGCAATATTTCAAATGTCAATAAATAAAAATAAAAAAAATTCCTACACATATCAGGGTCATGTCATCACTCATAATGCTCTTGCATATCAGGAAATGCTAAATTTTACATACCTAGTCCGGCATTTTAAAAAGTTATTCCACGCTGATCTCTTCGTCAGTGAAAATCAACCATTTTAACTACTTTTAGGAAGTTTATGATTGGTTCACATTTTTCTATTTATAGCCTCCAAAAAACCCAAAGAATGCATATTCCAATACACCAAAATAAACTTAGAAGTAATCAAAACTGAAAAAAACATCAAACATGTGCTTCATAATTATTATAAAGACCATCCATGGACCTAAAAGATGCTTAGTTGATTTCTTTCTGATTTACGAAACTGAGGACTGCCCCCTTAAGGGAAAGTTGTCCGTTAAAAAAAAATTTAAACGCCCCTTTTTCCATTTCGCGAATTTATTCCGGACGTCTTGACGTATTGGGATACCTCAATTGTACCGGTACATGTGGACTTAGTTCGAGAGATATAAATCGTATACCGATAGAAGTGAAGTTACTCACTGGAACATACATACTGCAGACAAACAGGGCCAAATTCAAACCGAAGTCAATCCATGGACATTCATGCGAAACTGAGGACTGCCCCCTTAAGGGAAAGTTGTCCGTTAAAAAAAAATTGAAACGCCCCTTTTTCCATTTCGCGAATTTATTCCGGACGTCTTGACGTATTGGGATACCTCAATTGTACCGGTACATGTGGACTTAGTTCGAGAGATATAAATCGTATACCGATAGAAGTGAAGTTACTCACTGGAACATACATACTGCAAACAAACAGGGCCAAATTCAATCAAACCGAAGTCAATCCATGGACATTCATGCGAAACTGAGGACTGCCCCCTTAAGGGAAAGTTGTCCGTTAAACAAAATTTGAAACGCCCCTTTTTCCATTTCGCGAATTTATTCCGGACGTCTTGACGTATTGGGATACCTCAATTGTACCGGTACATGTTGACTTAGTTCGAGAGATATAAATCGTATACCGATAGAAGTGAAGTTACTCACTGCAACATACATACTGCAGACAAACAGGGCCAAATTCAACCAAACCGAAGTCAATCCGGAGTGTCTACTCTGTCACGAGTCCATCACTTCTTGCTCGAGTGCAATGAGAATAACAATGATAATGATCATGTATTTGCAATAAAGTTCCATAAAATATGAATTATTTTGGTTTTCTTCTCTTTTTTTTTTGATTGTACGCATCGTTTGAAAATATGCACTATGGAATGTGTCATACGGTACATAAAACGAGACCGCTCATTTGAGAAGGGATTATTAGCCATTCAATTAGCAGGACTTTGATTATTATTTTAGGAATGTCACACCTTTCTCATGTAAAACTGTTGACATTCTAACAACTGATTCACTGGCTAGCCTAACCAGGTAACGATTACGTCTCGGGCACTTATACTTAAAATTAATAATATTATTTATTATGCACTCTACATTATTAAACGGTCATTGGCAAAAATAATTTGAACAGATATGTTTAACTTTAGATTATTAAACGGTCATCTGAAACAATAATTTGAACAGAAATTTGCGATTTTCGTATAGGTTATAGTTCAGAATTTGAAAATTTAACAAATTCAATTCGACCGAACGAAGCATAAACATTGGAAAACTGAAAAATATGCTATTAAATTTTGTGCATTCAAATGAAATGGAAGCTTCTAATTGGCTTAGAAAGTAGGTTGAACTGTAAAAAATATTATAAAAACTCATTTAGATGCAATTAATGAAACAGTTATATTAAATAATGTATCATAAATCTGCTCTTAATTAATTCTCGGTGCGCAATTTAATATTTTCCTCCAATACGTAACCATTATGTTAAACATATCGTAAACGTTCAAAATCCTTTAGTCAAATCGTATCCTCCAGTCGCTCAGTCTGTTTTTGGAAACCGTAACGAGGTGCAAATGGTCCCATTAACACCTCGTTAAGGATTTCAATAGCTTTTATCACTCTGAGCGACTGATGGTTACGATTTGACATAATGATTTTGAATGGTTACGATATGACTAACGCAATGGTTACGATTCAACCAAGATTGTACGGTTACGAAAAGGTAAGGTTACGAAATGACTAGATACCTGCTACATATATATCCGTGTGCCGCAAATTATAGCTTGCTTCAGCTTCTGGTGGACTGCAGTGTGCTTTTGTGTGATTGTGAATAATACCGCCAGTAGACATTAACACCTATGTCAGTAGACATTAACTCCTATGTAGTAGACATTAACTCCTATGTAGTAGACATTAACTCCTATGTCAGTAGACATTTAACTCCTATGTAGAACTCCTACACTTTCATATCAGACGATTATGTTATGCTCCAGATATATTAGATTAGAGCTTGGATCTAAACATAAAAATAGAAGTAGGACATGACGGCACATGCAAACTGGGGAAACTCTACTAAGTTGTTTAAAGTTTTTACTTAAAATACCATGGAATTGACAAACATTTGTTATGGTGATGGTTTCGTATATACATATATATCTGGTTGTGGCTGTGAACTCTTCCAGTGAAAATGGGTGTGCCTATGAAGGCAGAATATATTATCAATAACAAGAACAACAACAACAAGATGGCTGAATGCGGATGAAAACAAACTCTCTCCTCTCTCGTGAAATTGTCGAAATTCACAGCTTCCACAACAACTTTCAGTTTCGGCGCTTATGGTATCCGTTCGAGTTAATTATCCCATTATGTTTTAGTCGTTTTTAACGCATGCCACCATGTTAAACCTATAGCTTATAGGTAGTAAAGGCCGTGCCACCTTCTTCAAGTTCTTGTCATTGATTGATCGAAGTGGAATTGCCTCAAGTTTACATATTTGATTCTCTGGTACAAAAAAAACTACGATAGACTGAATGACAGTTTATGTTTTATTGGTTATATATATAATTCTGCTTGTGACATGAGCAGGTTATGCTGCCCAGGCTATCTTACGTACCGAGAAATAACAATTAGTATAGAACTGTTGGTGGTTTCGGCCATTTTTGGAGTTCAATATCTTTCAGTATATAATATATATACATAACCATTTTTTGGGGGTCCAGAACTCAATTAATTAATATTTTAACCACTCAAATCCATCTTTTACTATCCTAGCTCTGTGCCGGGTGCCTGTGATTTCAACGACAATTTGTCATTTTATCCAAGTATCAAGATGAGGTTGCTACTGAGATTGGTGGCAAGAAGCAGCATAAGAGCAGGAAATTCTTGGAGGAAAAACTTATTTTTGTCATACAGTCGGACAATACATGGGCCAGCAGCAGATTCTCAGACAGACGTTCAGAATGTGAAGGCGAACACTAAAGATATGGAACTGCCTCAAATAGAAGTTCCCCATATGCCCAAACATGTTTTTCGTGGAATGGAAACGGACTTCCCTTGTTTGATGAGAAAGTAAGTTTTTTTTAAGTAACTACGTACATTTTTTTAGCTCACCTGAGCCGGAGACTCAAAGCTATTGGGATCCGAAGTGACTCTTTAACGTCCATCATCATTAACTTTTGCTTCGATCTTCTTCTCAGAAAACCATTGGTTTAATTTAGACTAAACTTTACATGGATGATCCTTAGGTGAATGTTTTTTTCAAATGTGTTAATCTTTGCAACATGTACACAGTACAAAATATTAAATAAAATATTTTTTGAAAATAAAATGTTGTCCCTACATTATTGGCCTACTGAGTACACTCATTTTTTTTAACATGTAATAGCAACCACACATATCAGGGGCGGATCCAGGATTTCAGCTTAGTGGTGGCGTAAGATTTTGGTCAATATTCGGGTCCGTTTCTAGCCTCATAAACGGTTGCGGTAGTGCATTGATAGGGTAAAAAAGTCCGTTTTCAAATAAAAGGACTTAACAATGTGTTAATTAAATCACTCATTAGCCATTATGTGTGGAGCGAACGAAGCGAGCGAAAAAAATAAATTATACTGAGGATGTACATCGAAATTGTTTGATGGGTGGCGTAAGATTTTGGTCAATATTCGGTCAATATTCGGATCCGTTTCTAGCCTCATAAAACGGTTGCGGTAGTGCATTGATAGGGTAAAAAAGTCCGTTTTCAAATAAAAGGACTTTACAATGTGTTAATTAAATCACTCATTAGCCATTATGCGTCGCGCGATCGAGAACATTTTTTATACTGAGGGTGTGCATCGAAATTGTTTGATGGGGGGGCGTAAGATTTTGGTCAATTTTCGTGTCCGTTTCTAGCCCCATAAAACGGTTGCGTTAGTGCATCAATAAGGTAAAAAAGTCCGTTTTCAAATAAAAGGATTTAACAATGTGTTAATTAAACCACTCATTAGCCATTATGCGTCGAGCAAGCGAAGCAAGTGAAAAAAAATTTATACTGCAGGCATGCATTGAAATTGTTCGATATTTTAGTGGGTGCGCGCCCCCTACCCCTGTATCCGCTAGTGCATATACCGTAAATTTATGTGTACACTGAGACCCAAGTTATACGTCACCATACTCAGGATTTGTGTGTTGCAAGATATCCATAATCCTTTTCAGAAATATCAGCTTCTCAGAAAACACAAATACAACCAAACAGATGCACATGTTAGCCATGACAAGTTCTCAATGATGCAGAATGAGTAGAAATTTCGATAATTTTTTTTAACAATTATTGATCAGTTTATCAATTTGACCATTCAGATTATGTAGGATGAGTAACTCAGAAACATATTTTCTGCCCTGCTTTATTTCACAGCAAGACGTCTGGCCCAGAACCAGAGTATGGGAAGATCGTGTCAGGGTACCAGACCTTCACAACCGACGAACCATTCAAGTTAAAATACAACGAGGCTGTACTGCCTGAACTTACCGTAGCATACGAGACGTGGGGAAAGCTGAACGAGAACAAGACTAACGCTGTTATCCTGCATGCCGGACTGTCCGCCAGCTCTCATGCCAGAAGTCATGAGGTTTGTCACTACGTTTGTGTATCATTCTAAAGCTGTTATCCTGCTTGCCGGAGTGTCAGCCAGCTCTCACGCCAGAAGTCATGAGGTTTGTCAATAGTAGGGTTCAGGGCCTTTTCTCTCCAAATTGGGAAGGGGCCCATGCCTTTGACTTTGGGAAAATTAAGTGCCCTTAATGGTCTATTGGAATTGGGAATATGAGAGTATGATTTTCACTGTTTAGGAGAACAATTTTTAAGGGAAAACTTCTATTAAAATATATTTGTTTTAGGTATAATATCTTTTAGTTATTGAATTTAGCTCACTTGTTTTAACATTACAAACTATGAGAAGTCTGTTACTTTTATTTAGCACATAATTTTCTATTTTTGAAGATTGGGATCGCCCCTCAGCCCCGCTTGAATAGGTTAAAAAGGTTGTTCAGGCTGTTAACATACTCATTTAATAGTTCACAGATTGTTCGGGCAGCAAACACACATACATTACCCAGGTTTCGATTTACCCTCTCCGCATTATAAGTAAGAGAGTATGCTAAATAGGTTGCATACTCGAACATGTGAGTTTTTCCTCTGGTTCTCCAGATTCCTCCAACAGCAAGATCAAGCTAACTCTGTATAAGCTATGTGTACTATTTAAGTGGCTTGTTTCATAATCGGTGTAAAATAAATAACAATATTTATATAAACAAGACCACACCAAATTAATATAGTCTATTAATGCACTGCATGTGTTATTATTTCAGAAGAGCCGTTCACCCGGGTGGTGGGAGAAGTTTGTGGGCCCAGGTTGTGCTTTGGATACTGACAAGTTCTTCATTATATGTCCAAATTCTCTTGGCAGCTGTTATGGAACATCGTGAGTTTACCAAATTATCTTCTGCTGTTCTATATACATATACAGGGGAGAGCAGGAAGGGATGTGGTGTTCTATATACATATAGAGGGGAGAGCAGGAAGGGATGTGGTGTTTTATATACATATAGTGGGGAGAGCAGGAAGGGATGTGGTGTTTTATATACATATAGTGGGGAGAGCAGGAAGGGATGTGGTGTTCTATATACATATAGTGGGGAGGGCAGGAAGGGATGTGGTGTTCTATATACATATAGTGGGGAGAGCAGGAAGGATGTGGTGTTCTATATACATATAGAGGGTAGGAAGGGATGTGGTGTTCTATATACATATAGGGATGTGGTGGCTGTTGATGGCAGGAATAGATGGGGTGTCTTGATGCATCCAGTGGGGAGGGCAGGAAGGGATGTGCTGGCTTGATGCATCCAGTGGTGAGGACAGGAAGGGATGGCATGGCTTGATGCATCCAGTAGGGAGGGCAGGAAGAGATGGGGTGTCTTGATGCATCCAGTGGGGCGAGCAAGAGGGGATGGGATGGCTTGATGCATCCAGCGATGAGGGCAGGAAGGGATGTGGTGGCTTGATGCATCCAGTGTGGAGGGCAGGAAGGGATGTGGTGGCTTGATGCATCCAGTGGTAAGGAAAGGATGGGGTGTCTTGATGCATCCAGTGGGGAGTGCAGGAAGGGATGTGGTGGCTTGATGCATCTAGTGGGGAGGGCAGGAAGGGATGTGGTGGCTTGATGCATTCAGTGGGGGAGGGCAGGAAGGGATGTGGTGGCTTGATGCATCCAGTGGGGAGGGCAGGAAGGGATGTGGTGGCTTGATGCATCCAGTGGGGAGGGCAGGAAGAGATGGGGTGTCTTGATGCATCCAATGGGGCGAGCAAGAGGGGATGGGATGGCTTGATGCATCCAGCAATGAGGGAAGGAAGGGATGTGGTGGCTTGATGCATCCAGTGTGGAGGGCAGGAAGGGATGTGGTGGCTTGATGCATCCAGTGGTAAGGAAAGGATGGGGTGGCTTGATGCATCCAGTGGGGAGTGCAGGAAGGGATGTGGTGGCTTGATATGCATCCAGTAGGGAGGGCAGGAAGGAATGTGGTGGCTTGATGCATCCAGTGGGGAGAGCAGGAAGGGATGTGGTGGCTTGATGCATCCAGTGATGAGGACAGGAAGGGATGTGGTGGCTTGATGCGTCCAGTGTTGAGGGCTGGAAGGGATGTGGTGGCTTGATGCATCCAGTGGAGAGGGCAGGAAGGGATGTGGTGTCTTGATGCATCCAGTGGGGAGGGCAGGAAGGGATGTGGTGGCTTGATGCATCCAGTGGGGAGGGCAGGAAGGGATGTTGTGGCTTGATGCATCCAGTGGGGAGGGCAGGAAGGGATGTGTCGGCTTGATGTATCCAGTGGGGAGAGCAGGAAGGGATGTGTTGGCTTGTGCTGAACCTAAACAGTTGCAAAAAAAATAAATATATAAAAGACAAAATATAAATTAAATCCCTAATGTGCCTACCCTATTTTTGTTATATGAATGTTATAGGAAAGGAACCACACATATAATTTCATATTGTTTTATAATTTTATTTGGCCTGAACAATAATTAAGCAAAAGGTATTACTAGATATCGAGGGGTCAGTGCAAAACAATTGCAACTACATATGAATAAAGATGGAAATACAATAGTTTTGCACTGAACCCTCGATATGCACATTTGCGTATCAATCTGAAGCGCACTATAACGGTTTTCATTTGTATCAGACCAAAAAAAAAAGTACCTGTGGTTCCGGTGGCCCGACCAACCCTATTTTTAAGGGGCCGAGCCTAAAACTTTTTATGCAAAAAAAAAATCAATTTGTTCTGAACAACGATTTATCACATAGCTTACATCGTGGAAGTGAAACATTACATCTATATTTTCTGTTTTCGCTCGGCACTGGTGGTATAACTAATCAAATTAATACCAAATTACGCGGCAAAAGTGGAAAATATTTAGGTAAGCCATATGATTTGCCTGGAATGTCATATGATACATTCAGAGTTTAACATTTTCTTTCACGTAAACAATGCGATGATAATTAACTATTAAACTAATCAGTAAAATGCATGTTAAACAAAAGTCTTCTGGTTTAAAGTGTTGTATTATTTGTAACAGGAATGCGTAATTTAACTGGGGCAATCTTATATCGAGGTAAACTAACATATCATGGAGAAACTTTCAGTTACCTATCATCAACTTGTATGGGGTTTATGTGATGGTTTATGTGATAAATAGAATCTCACAATATCTTGCTCAAATTTTTTTTTTTTTAAAAATCCCTAGGCCAAAAAAATAAATAGGACTGGTGTGTTTCCTATTGCATGCTCTAAACAAAATAGGGTAGGTAGGTAGGCCTTTTTTTCTTTCTTTTTTTTTTGGAGCAAGATATTGTGAGGTATTATTACATGTATTTATCCCATAAACCCCATACAAGTTGATTATACAACTGAAAGTTTCTCTGTGATGTCAGTTTACCTCGATATATTGTGATATAAAATCTTCTTTTTTTTTTTATATATATAACGTTTTAGGGTCGGCCCCTTAAAAATAGGGTCGGTCGGGCCACCGGAAACACAGTTTTTTTTTTTTTGCCCTACCGACCTACCCTATTTTTTTAGAGCATGCAATAGGAAACACACTTTTTTATTTTTTTTGGCCTCATGACCGACACCAATCACGTTTCCAGATTGCCTGCAGTAGCTTTAACCCTATTTACTTAGTAGATTAAAATCAGCAAAATTTAAAAATCATCCGATTGGGAGTTTTAGTACATACCTAATATGGGGTAAATTGTACTTGAGGAAGATTTTAGTTGTCTAGACCATAAATTAAAGTGGGCATATGCCATACAGTGTGTTACCCTTTTCTGTCCGTATGTAATGTTTATGTGTGCGTTCGTAAACATCCATTTTTCAGACACAGGAAACTGTAGAGCTTTCGAACTTCACACGTTTACATCTATATGACAGTAGTATGTCATAACAAAAGTAGGTCATTATGAATGACCTTGACCTACTTGTTAAGATTAATTAACATATTATGAGACTGACAGCGCAACATTGGAGCATCTGTTTCTAGTTTTAGTATAACAGTCGGAGGAACGCCTTCTTAAAATATGTCAGAAATGCAAAATACAATTTAAATGTGTGTATCCGAAATATGATTTGACTACGATGTAAACAGTTGGAATTGTATAGTACTCAACCAAGAGACATTTTCCAATTTATGTTACTACTATAGCATAGTTTTTTTTGCAAATGAAAATCTTTTTTTCTTCTCTTGAGTGTCTACTCTACGTTTTCGCTAGAAATAAAATCAGTAAAAAATTAAAGATACTGGCCTAAGTGCGTAATTTAATATATTAACTTAAAGGTAGCTACACTGCCAACAACAGCCAAATTTACAAATATGTACACCGTTTCTTAACTGACTGACGATGAGGTATATATAATTTACATATTTTAAGAATCCAAACTATAAAGGCACAATATAAACCGCTTTAACCAGCCAGGCCAAACCCCGAAACTTAAAATGAGCGTCGAAATAGGAGTTACCATGGTTACCAACTCGTAATTCATTTTCTTATGCATATTCATTCAGGAGTATTTAAAAAAAGGTGAATAAACCTGTGTACTTTTTAATAGGCACATACACATTATTATATGACCTGAACAATGACTTATCCCTCAATTTCTGGCCTAGATTGAGCCCTGGAATACCTGGTTCAAGTTTTGATAAATGTTTTTGTGCAGTTTTGACGTTATTAGGAGGATTAGTTTCTTTAATAATCAGATATAGCACGTAGTCTTGTTTGTTATATGTAGTGGGGCCATCCATAAAAAATCGTTGGTTTGATGTGCTCCACCCTACTCACTGAAAGGAGCCCTACCCAAAGCTTTTTTCTTTTTGCTATTTTTAGAATAATTTCCCTTTAATTTCTTATGGTTTTTACTGTCTTTGGAGAGAAAAAAAACTCACCTACAGTAATTTTGTCAGAGCAGCAGACCTCTACTGCGTGAGTTCAATTTTTGACGGAGGCGTTTCTGATGGGAAACTTCATGCCTTGTCTCATCTCCCTCAGAGGTCACTTCCTGGTGGAGGCCTGTCTGATGGGAAACTTCATCCCTCGTCTCATCTCCCTCTGAGGTCACTTCCTGGTGGAGGCGTGTCTGATGGGAAACTTCATCCCTCATCTCATCTCCCTCTGAGGTCACTTCCTGGTGGAGGCGTGTCTGATGGGAAACTTCATGCCTTGTCTCATCTCCCTCTGAGGTCACTTCCTGGTGGAGGCATGTCTGATGGGAAACTTCATGCCTTGTCTCATCTCCCTCTGAGTTCACTTCCTGGTGGAGCGTGTCTGATGGGAAACTTCATATCTCATCTCTTTCTGTCACTTCCTGGTGGAGGCGTGTCTGATGGGAAACTTCATCCCTCGTCTGATCTCCCTCTGATGTCACTTCCTGGTGGAGGCGTGTCTGATGGGAAACTTCATCCCTCATCTCATCTGCCTCTGAGGTCACTTCCTGGTGGAGGCGTGTCTGATGGGAAACTTCATCCCTCGTCTCATCTCCCTTTGAGTTCACTTCCTGGATGAGGCGTGTCTGATGGGAAACTTCATGCCTTGTCTCATCTCCCTCTGAGGTCACTTCCTGGTGAGGCGTGTCTGATGGGAAACTTCATATCTCATCTCTTTCTGTCACTTCCTGGTGGAGGCGTGTCTGATGGGAAACTTCATATCTCGTCTCTTTCTGTCACTTCCTGGTGGAGGCGTGTCTGATGGGAAACTTCATCCCTCGTCTCATCTCCCTCTGATGTCACTTCCTGGTGGAGGCGTGTCTGATGGGAAACTTCATCCCTCATCTCATCTGCCTCTGAGGTCACTTCCTGGTGGAGGCGTGTCTGATGGGAAACTTCATCCCTCGTCTCATCTCCCTCTGAGTTCACTTCCTGGATGAGGCGTGTCTGATGGGAACTTCATGCCTTGTCTCATCTCCCTCTGAGGTCACTTCCTGGTGATGCGTGTCTGATGGGAAACTTCATATCTCATCTCTTTCTGTCACTTCCTGGTGGAGGCGTGTCTGATGGGAAACTTCATCCCTCGTCTCATCTCTCTCTGATGTCACTTCCTGGTGGAGGCGTGTCTGATGGGAAACTTCATCCCTCATCTCATCTCCCTCTGAGGTCACTTCCTGGTGGAGGCGAGTCTGATGGGAAACTTCATCCCTCGTCTCATCTCCCTCTGAGGTCACTTCCTGGTGGAGGCGTGTCTGATGGGAAACTTCATCCCTCGTCTTACCTCCCTCTGATGTCACTTCCTGGTGGAGGCGTGTCTGATGGGAAACTTCATCCCTCGTCTCATCTCCCTCTGAGGTCACTTCCTGGTGGAGGCGTGTCTGATGGGAAACTTCATCCCTCGTCTCATCTCCCTCTGAGGTCACTTCCTGGTGGAGGCGTGTCTGATGGGAAACTTCATCCCTCGTCTTATCTCCCTCTGATGTAACTTCCTGGTGGAGGCGTGTCTGATGGGAAACTTCATCCCTCATCTCTTTCTGTCACTTCCTGGTGGAGGCGTGTCTGATGGGAAACTTCATCCCTCGTCTCATCTCCCTCTGATGTCACTTCCTGGTGGAGGCGTGTCTGATGGGAAACTTCATCCCTCATCTCATCTGCCTCTGAGGTCACTTCCTGGTGGAGGCGTGTCTGATGGGAAACTTCATCCCTCGTCTCATCTCCCTCTGAGTTCACTTCCTGGTGGAGGCGTGTCTGATGGGAAACTTCATGCCTTGTCTCATCTCCCTCTGAGGTCACTTCCTGGTGAGGCGTGTCTGATGGGAAACTTCATATCTCATCTCTTTCTGTCACTTCCTGGTGGAGGCGTGTCTGATGGGAAACTTCATCCCTCGTCTCATCTCTCTCTGATGTCACTTCCTGGTGGAGGCGTGTCTGATGGGAAACTTCATCCCTCATCTCATCTCCCTCTGAGGTCACTTCCTGGTGGAGGCGAGTCTGATGGGAAACTTCATCCCTCGTCTCTTCTCCCTCTGAGGTCACTTCCTGGTGGAGGCGTGTCTGTTGGGAAACTTCATCCCTCGTCTTACCTCCCTCTGATGTCACTTCCTGGTGGAGGCGTGTCTGATGGGAAACTTCATCCCACGTCTCATCTCATTCTGAGGTCACTTCCTGGTGGAGGCGTGTCTGATGGGAAACTTCATCCCTCGTCTCATCTCCCTCTGAGGTCACTTCCTGGTGGAGGCGTGTCTGATGGGAAACTTCATCCCTCGTCTTATCTCCCTCTGATGTCACTTCCTGGTGGAGGCGTGTCTGATGGAAAACTTCATCCCTCGTCTTATCTCCCTCTGATGTCACTTCCTGGTGGAGGCGTGTCTGATGGGAAACTTCATCCCTCGCCTCATCTCCCTCTAAGGTCACTTCCTGGTATAGGCATGTCTAATGGGAAACTTCATCCCACATCTCATCTCCCTCTGAGGTCACTTCCTGGTGGAGGCGTCTCTGATGGGAAACTTCATCCCTCATCTCATCTCCCTCTGAGGTCACTTCCTGGTGGAGGCATGTCTGATGGGAAACTTCATCCCTCGTCTCATCTCCCTCTGAGGTCACTTCCTGGTAGAGGCATGTCTGATGGGAAACTTCATCCCTCATCTCCCTCTGAGGTTGCTGTCTCATTATAACCTAATATGAGTTTTAACTGGACGTAAAAACTTATTTCATTTAATTTTGTTTATAATTTCAGCGGGCCATCATCCATCAATCCGTTAACTGAACAGGTAAGGAAACAATATTAATTACCACTCCATGAATTGATTTGTTTGGTTTATGGCGTTTTACGTCATTTTTTGACACATGTAAGGCTATATATGACGATCATTTTTAGAGCTTATGGGATGCCGAGTTGTCCGTCGTTATCTTTCGTCTCAAGACGATAGGGCCTTCATTTTTCATCTGATCTTTATCAAACTTTACCAGATTGTTAATATTAATGAAAGCTCAGACAAGTTCGAAAACCAGCCTAATCGGACCAGTAACAGCGGAGTTATGGCCCTTGATTTAGTTAAAAATGCTATATTTTGCCTCGTTAAGACGATAGGGTCTCCATTTTTCATCCGATCTTTACCAAACTTTGCCAGATTGTTAGTGTTAATAAAAGTTTGGAAAAGTTCGAAAACCAACCAGATCGTCCCAGTAACAGCGGAGTTATGGCCCTTGATTTAGTTAAAAATGCTATATTTTGCCTCGTTAAGACGATAGGGCCTTCATTTTTCGTCTGATCTTTACCAAACTTTAGCAGATTGTTAATGTCAATGAAAGCTCGGACAAGTTCGAAAACCAGCCAGATCGGACCAATAACAGCGGAGTTATGGCCCTTGATTTAGTTAAAAATGCTATATTTTGCCTGAAGACGATTAGGCCTTCATTTTTGATCCGATCTTTACCAAATTTTACTTAATTGTTAATGTCAATAAAAGCTCGGAAAAGTTTGAAAACCAGGCAAATCGGACCAGTAACAGCGGAGTTATGGCCCTTGATTTCGTTAAATATGCTATATTTTGCCTTGTTAAGGCGATAGGGCCTTCATTTTTCATCTGATTTTTACCAAACTTTACCAGATTTTTTGTATTTTTTTTTCTTTTATTATTTTTATATTTGTTTTTTAATTTTTTTTAAAAATATTTTTATATTTTTATTTTTATTTTTTTAACTTTTATTTTTTTATTATCTCTACTAGCCAAGTTCGAAAACCAGCCAGATCGGACCAGTAATGGCGGAGTTGTGACTCTTGATTTAGTTAAAAATGCTATATTTTGCCTTTTTAATACGATAATCACTCGCTTCATTGATGTTATAAGAGCCGTATTAGCCAGTAGAGCGTCCACAGGCCCTCCTACCTGTTATGTCCTGCCCTACTCTCACTACTTATTCCTATGATTCATTAACATGCTCTAACCTGCCCTACTCCCACTGCTATATTCCTATATGATTCATTAACGTGCATGTGCTCTAACCTGCCCTACTCTCACTACTATATTCCTATGATTCTTAACGTGCTCTAACCTGCCCTACTCTTACTACTATATTCCTATGATTCATTAACGTGCTAGGGGCGTCCGTAGCCGAGTGGTTAACGTCTCTGACTTGAAATCACTTGCTCCTCACCGCTGTTGGTTCGATCCCTCAGGGGCCTAGGAATCTGTATGTGAGGAAGCTATCCAGCTGGCTTGCGGAACGTCGGTAGTTCTACCCATGTGCCCGCCCGTGCACGAAAATTGTCCGGAGGGGCACCTGGGGTCTTCCTCCACCAATGGAAGCTGGAAAGTCACCATATGACCTTAGCTGTTGGTGCGACTATAAAATCCAATTCAATCAATTCAATCAATCATTAACATGCTCTAACCTGCCCTACTCTTACTACTATATTCCTATGATTCATTAACATGCTCTAACCTGCCCTACCCTTACTACTATATTCCTATGATTCATTAACGTGCTCTAACCTGCCCTACTTTTACTACTATATTCCTATGATTCATTAACATGCTCTAACCTGCCCTACTCTTACTACTACATTCCTATGATTCATTAACGTGCTCTAACCTGCCCTACCCTTACTTCTACATTCCTATGATTCATTAACGTGCTCTAACATGCCCTACTCTTACTACTATATTCCTATGATTCATTAACATGCTCTAACCTGCCCTACCCTTACTACTACATTCCTATGATTCATTAACGTGCTCTAACCTGCCCTACTCTCACTACTATATTCATATGATTCATTAACATGCTCTAACCTGCCCTACCCTTACTACTATATTCCTATGATTCATTAACATGCTCTAACCTGCCCTACCCTTACTACTATATTCCTATGATTCATTTATGTGCTCTAACCTGCCCTACTCTCACTACTATATTCATATGATTCATTAACATGCTCTAACCTGCCCTACTCTTACTACTACATTCCTATGATTCATTAACGTGCTCTAACCTGCCCTACTCTCACTACTATATTCATATGATTCATTAACATGCTCTAACATGCCCTACTCTTACTACTATATTCCTATGATTCATTAATGTGCTCAAACCTGCCCTACTCCTACTATATTCCTATGATTCATTAACATGCTCTAACCTGCCCTACTCTCACTGCTATATTCCTATGATTCATTAACATGCTCTAACCTGCCCTACTCTTACTACTATATTCCTATGATTCATTAACATGCTCTAACCTGCCCTACTCTCACTACTATATTCATATGATTTATTATTGTTGCTCTAACCTGCCCTACTCTTACTACTACATTCCTATGATTCATTAACATGCTCTAACCTGCCCTACTCTCACTACTATATTCCTATGATTCATTAACATGCTCTAACCTGCCCTACTCTTACTTCTATATTCCTATGATTCATTAACATGCTCTAACATGCCCTACTCTTACTACTATATTCCTATGATTCATTAACATGCTTTAACCTGCCCTACTCTCACTACTATATTCCTATGATTCATTAACATGCTCTAACCTGCCCTACTCTTACTACTATATTCCTATGATTCATTAACATGCTCTAACATGCCCTACTCTTACTACTATATTCCTATGATTCATTAACATGCTCTAACCTGCCCTACTCTCACTACTATATTCCTGTAATTCATTAACATGCTCTAACCTGCCCTACTCTCACTACTATATTCCTGTGATCATTAACATGCTCTAACATGCCCTACTCTCACTACTATATTCCAATGATTCATTAACGTTCTCTAACCTTCCCTACTCTTACTACTATATTCCTATGATTCATTAATGTGCTCTAACCTGCCCTACTCTTACTACTATATTCCTATGATTCATTAACGTGCTCTAACCTTCCCTACTCTTACTATTATATTCCTATGATTCTTTAACATGCTCTAACCTGCCCTACTCTTACTACTATATTCCTATGATGCATTAATGTGCTCTAACCTGCCCTACTCTCACTGATATATTCCTATGATTCATTAACATGCTCAAACCTTCCCTACTCTTACTGCTATATTCCTTTGATTCATTAACATGCTCTTCTAACCTGCCCTACTCTTACTACTAAATTCCTATGATTCATTAACGTGCTCTAACCTTCCCTACTCTCACTTATATTCCTATGATTCATTAACATGCTCTAACCTGTCCTACTCTTACTACTATATTCCTTTGATTCATTAATGTGCTCTAACCTGCCCTACTCTCACTACTATATTCCTATGATTCATTAACATGCTCTAACCTGCCCTACTCTCACTTATATTCCTATGAATCTTTAACATGCTCTGGGGATGGACTGTTATACATGGGACCTACCTGTTCACCATCCAACGGCGTTGCTAAGGAGAAGTAACGCGTTCTCATTTGGTTTGACCCTTTTCTGATTGAGCCAAAATTGCAAAAAAATACTACAATTCTATGAAAATTAGTAATTAAGTTCTTTAAAACTTCACTTTTTCTCAATTTAGCTCTGTATATAAGCAAACAATGCTAACCTAGCATTAATTGACTGAACTCAGCCACTCTTTGATCGAGTAAACAGTGAATTATTAATTAGCAATGCTTTAGTACTTGCAATGAAACTTGTTTTATTTTACTTAACGTTTCTATTTTCTTCTTATCAATACTGGCTGAATTCAGTGTCTTTCCTAAGAACACACTGACTAAACTCAGTGGTGCTATGACTGAAGTAAATCAATGGCTTAATTCATATATAAAAAAAATATTTGGAATAGACATCCACAATCCTTCAAGAGCGCTCCAGTCCCTTTAAGAACTGTTCCCTGCTCTTCGGTAATGCAGAAATAAAGCCAAAAAACACAATAACTTAATTAGATAACATGCATAATGCAGTGCATTAAGTTGTTTACTGCATACTATATAACATATACTACCTCTGAGTCAGTGCATTTATATGTACCATTATGATTGTATTTTTACATGCTTGAAATTAAGCTACGTGTTACCGTTGGTTTAATTATTGTTCATGAAAATGTTTCTGGAAAACACGACTGCTTGGCAGGTTTTTGTTGTTAAACCATAAATATTAATTTTATAAGGTTTATATTGCTCCCAGCTTGTATATTTCAAAATGGAATGTTACTGTACTTTGATCACGAAACGTTAAGAGCCTTAACGCATCATATGACTTACTATTAATGATTTATACAACAAAAGCTGGCCGAGTCTAATTTTCCATTAACTATACTGAATCAGACAGATGTTCAGGGTCTTCCACAGGCCTTTTAAGAGCGTATTCCCCCTATCCCTTAATTCTAAAATCTAATTTCCCCCTACTCCTTAATTAACCCCCTATCCTTTGATCTCTCTGCCCTATCCCTTAAAAACACTTAACAAACCTTCAAAATGCATTATACCTGTCTATGAATAGCTCCTTATAGGCTATACTTCTTAAATATCCTTTCATTTACATTTGAAATGTACTTCAAATTGCATCTCAATAAATCATGATCCCTAAAAATATTGATCGCTCGAAGGGTAACTCCCTTCCACATCCACCCCATAACATTCAAATTTAATTTCCCTCTATCCCTTAAATAATTTCTGTAGAAGACCCTGATATTGATGCCTAGTATGTGCCTAGTGCTGGTTTTATGCATGTTTGTAATACCTTAAGTGAGAAAGTGTCGATTCTTATGGATGGCGTGCGGTATAAAGTACTGGTTCTGCCCAGAAGTAAGTGGGTGGTCTGCCTCCACCACTAAACACTAAAAATTGACCGTCATACATAACCTAAAATGTGCTGAAAAATGGTGTTATAAAACACCATTCAAAACCATTCAAAACCATTTCAATCATAAAACTTTCAAATAGCGCCAGTCCCTTTAAGGACTCCTTGGGCCGTGCTCCGTTGGTCTAAAATTTGTATATGGGGATTTTGCATGTTTTGCATAGCCTTGTATACTAAAAAACCTAAAAAATCTTCTTCTCTAAAACCACAAGGTACAGAGCTCTCATATATTACATGTAGCTTATGGTCCTCAAAAAGGTTGTTCAAATCATGACCCTGTGGTCAAATTTGGCCCTGCCCCAAGGGTCACACTTTTACATAGACTTATACAGGAAAAAACTTTAAAAATCTTCTCTTGAACTACTAGAGCCAGAGGTTCAATATTTTGCATTTACTATAAGCTTATTTTCCTTTACCAGATTTGTTCAAGTGGTGACTCTGGGGTCACATTTGGTCCCGCCAGAGGGGTCATATGTTTTACATAGACTTATATAGAGAAAAACTTACACAATTTCTTCTCATAAACTACACAAGACAGAGGTTTATGATTTTGCGGGTTGTGGATGTTGTTGTGTTTTGCAATAGTAAAAAAAGTATTTAGGGGTCTTTTATGATGAAACCCTTTGATACAAGAGCCCTTTGGTACAAGACCCATTTTAGCTTGTACAGCTTCTTGTTCTTTATTATTGTTATTAATGATCGCTAACCCCTGCCTATCAGGTTTGCTCATTTGAAATCCCTGGGGTTAAAGATGGCCGCGCCAATCAGCATTTGCGAGGTAACACTTTTTTCATCACTGCGTAATCCTCGTATATTCAGGTCCATTTTTGACCCTCTTGTTTACAAAAATGTCATCTTTGAAATGAACGTGAATGAAACTTGGTCATAATTTTCACTGAAGTTTGCCGATCCAGCACATTTTAGTTCACAACCTTTTCCATTATTTGGTATTAACTTGGTATCTGTAATTGATTTTCACAAAAAATGACATCTCTCCTAAAACCCCTCAACAGAATTAACTGAAATTTGTTCCCTAAATTGTGCTCTTCCTGATAAAAGATCAGCAATATTGAAATTCTTTTTCCTCGATTGTTGCTCAGTCGATAATGCCTTGAGCTTTAGAGCTGCAAACCTCTGCTGCGTGATGTCGCTCCCTGGCAAAGGCATGCTTGAATGAGAAACCTCTGTGCTGTGTGGTGTCCCTCCCTGTCAAAGGCATGCTTGAATGAGAAACCTCTGTGCTGCGTGATGTCGCTCCCTGGCAAAGGCATGCTTTAATGAGAAACCTCTGTGTTGTGTGGTGTCCCTCCCTGTCAAAGGCATGCTTGAATGAGAAACCTCTGTGCTGTGTGGTGTCCCTCCTTGGCAAAGACATGTTCGAATGAGAAACCTCTGTGCTGCACGGTGTTGCTCTCTGGCAAAGGCATGTTTGAATGAGAAACCTCTGTGCTGTGTGGTGTCCCTCCCTGGCAAAGGCATGTTTGAATGAGAAACCTCTGTGCTGAGTGGTGTCGCTCCCTTGCAAAGGCATGTTTGAATGAGAAACCTCTGTGCTGAGTGGTGTTGCTCCCTGGCAAAGGCATGTTTGAATGAGAAACCTCTGTGCTGCGTGGTATTGCTGCCTGGCAAAGGCATGTTTGAATGAGACACCTCTGTGCTGCGTGGTGTCGCTCCCTGGCAAAGGCATGTTTGAATGAGAAACCTCTATGCTGCGTGGTGTCACTCCCTGGCAAAGGCATGTTTGAATGAGAAACCTCTGTGCTGTGTGGTGTCGCTCCCTGGCAAAGGCATGCTTGAATGAGAAACCTCTATGCTGCGTGGTGTCACTCCCTGGCAAAGGCATGTTTGAATGAGAAACCTCTATGCTGCGTGGTGTCGCTCCCTGGCAAAGACATGTTTGAATGAGAAACCTCTATGCTGCGTGGTGTCGCTCCCTGGCAAAGGCATGTTTGAATGAGAAACCTCTATGCTGCGTGGTGTCGCTCCCTGGCAAAGGCATGTTTGAATGAGAAACCTCTATGCTGCGTGGTGTCACTCCCTGGCAAAGGCATGTTTGAATGAGAAACCTCTGTGCTGCGTGGTGTCGCTCCCTTTCAAAGGCATGCTTGAATGAGAAACCTCTGTGCTGCGTGGTGTTGCTCCCTTTCAAAAATTAAAGGCATGTTTGAATGAGAAACCTCTGTGCTGCGTGATGTCGCACCCTGGCAAATGACAAAGGCATGTTTGAATGAGAAACCTATGTGCTGCGTGGTGTTGCTCCCTGGCGAAGGCATGTTTGAATGAGAAACCTCTGCTGCGTGGTGTTGCTCCCTGGCAAAGGCATGTTTAAGTGAGAAACCCCTGTGCTGTGTGGTGTCGCTCCCTTTCAAAGGCATGTTGGAATGAGAAACCTCTGTGCTGTGTGGTGTCGCTCCCTTTCAAAGGCATGTTTGAATGAGAAACCTCTGTGCTGCGTGGTGTCGCTCCCTTTCAAAGGCATGTTTGAATGAGAAACCTCTGAGACTGTTGTCTGAATATAACATATTAATATGAAGTGGTAACTGGACTCAATCGAAAAATATTTTAATTTTGTTTCAGCAATATGCAACGACCTTCCCTACCATCAGCGTTGAGGACGTGGTTAAATCACAGTTTTCTCTGCTTGATCATCTAGGGATTGAATATGTAAGTTCATAACTAACTCTTAACCCGCTACATATAGATAATGCACTGTTCTTTCTTTGAATTAAGACCGTTCCGTTTATGTAACAAAAGAGTGTTTTGGGCTGATCAGCAGCCGTACATTGTAAACCTTGATCCGAGTTACTCGAAGGCTGATCTGGGTTTACAATAGACGCAAAGGCTATTATAGTCGTGCTTAGCGGGTTAACTAATTAAATTGTAATTCTAAAAATGGAAATGACTTTCACCATTTTGAATTGTTAACCTTACCTGAACTTCACAATGTGTGTGTATATTGATACATATGATTTGTTGTTATAAGTCCCCTACCGGTTTGTAATAACGGGAACTTTGTCTTTGCTTAATGTCGTGTTTAAGCTATAAATTTTTAGGGAATTGTGTAATCAATTGAGGGAATGTGTACTTCATGCCGGAATCGTGTTCTGCCATGTGGGAATGTGTTCGATAATGTCTGCTGCATTATGTAGCTAGTCATTATATTACAGCTATATTACAGCTCCATGCCAGCGTTGGGTCCTCCCTCGGGGGAATGTGTTCCTTAATGGCGGCTGCGTTATATCCAGAAAGAGTGGGCAGGTTCGTTTCATTTCGATTAAGCTGTTCCCTGTGTGGTTCTGATATTGTAATTTTTTAAAATGCATATCTTTTATCACATAACTTGCGGTGTGGGAGAGTATGATGTGTTCCTAATATTACACTAGTGTAATAAATATGCAAATGAAGGCCGAATCATCCGTCGTTTTTTCCCGTTCAGCTCGGAGTACATAAGAATTGCCTCATCGATTTCCATAACCGTTAAAATACCAGACTAAGGTAATCGACTGTAGGTAGTACTGTTGTAGTACGGAGAATCTCGAGTCAACATATGGCATCATCATACAAACATGTCATGATATGACAACGTTGCTTACATCCGATTTCACCCTGACATTTGCCGAACGATCAAGGATAATATCGAGCTCCAAATAGACAACTAGGTTGACCAATCATATGCTGGTAGGCGCATTCAATATTCATTGTAGCTGTGCCCAATTTGACATTATTAAATGTCAGACTATAACTTGAACGCATGGCAGATATATGTTATTAATGTGTTTGGTACTGTAGAAAACGTAAAGCGTGTTTGTTGATATAATTAAAAAACATGATAATTGTCGAAATGAATGTTTCTATCGTAACATTGGTTCCAACTTCGCGCACATGCTCCAATGTAAACAATTCAAAAAAAAATCTTATTGCCTTCAAGTCCGATCTAGTTTTCAAGTAATGAATAAGTCGAGATAGTTTCTGTATAGAAGATCACTAATGACTGCGAGTTTCTGTATAGAAGATCACTAATGACTGCGGCGTTTTAGCAAGCAAATATGCATAAGTAACTCAATATATAAACATTGAAACTGGTTAGTTTGTGATCGTGGATACTTCTGTTACTACCAGCATCAGATTAGTTCTTGAAATTATGTGACTTTGATCCATGTGACTGAAATTCCAAACATTGTACAGAGATTTCCGAAGTACCGGTGAAATGGGCTATAGGCAGCTTTACTAAATTAATACATGTTGCTTAAGGATGCTTTTTTGGAGATCTTTTAGAAAAAAGAATCTCACATACGTGCCTATTTATTATTGAATTTATTACACTCGGATAAAATTGATATGATACTCTGCACAGCCTCACGTCATACAATTTATCCAACTTGTTTAATAAATTTAACATTAGGAAAAAGAATTTCACATTCGTGCCTATCTGATAATGAATTTATTACATTTGTCGGATAATATTAGTTCTTGGGTTTGTTACTGACACCCTACAGAAATATATGGGGTCAGTAAGATTAATAGGGGGCAAGGCATATTTCTGTAAGGGGTTAGTAACAAACCCAATAACAGATTTATTGCATTGAGCACCTTTTTTTAAGGCAAACACCGATATTTAACCTATTTTAAACATCATTGAGACGTTCGCGCAATTTGACGTCACAACCGGTACAGTTTAAAAACATTATTAATTTACTTATAATGTTTGTTACTAACGCCTTAAAGAACTATTTGCAAATGTTTTAAACTTTGAATCGGAATTGTAGTCCATACTGTTTTATTGACCCTCTATGAAATCTACTGACCCACTATAGAATAATAGAGGGTCACCATGTGACCGTTCTAATTCAATGAAATTCCTAGGATTTTGTGCGAGGTGCAATAAAATTGATATGATACTCTGCACAGCATCCCATCGTACAATTTATCCACTTGTTTAATAAATTTAATATTGAACAGGCACTCGTGAAAGATAGAGTCTCACTGCTGCGGGTTCAAATCCCACTGGGAGCTCGACTTGTAAGTGAGGAAGTATCGATTCTTACAGATGGCGGGAGGTGTACAGTACTGATTCTACCCGGGAAAAAGTGGGTGGTCTGCCTCCACTACAAAAAATCGACCGTCATATATAACCTTGCATGTGTTGAAAATGACGTAAAACACCATACAAACAAATAAACTGTAAGAATGCTGTGTTTTTTTAAACAGATCACTAAGTGGAGTCTCCTGCATGGTATTCAAGTGTGTCAGCACTATAAATTTGAGCATGAGATCTAGAAGTGTAACAAAACATCTAACTATCGATGTATTGCAATAGTGATCGTCCCAATAGCAATGCATCGATAAATTCGAGCATGAGCTCTTGAGGTGTAACAATACAATAGGATTATGACTAGAGTAAGGTGTTCTGGAAGTTTGTATCACCTCGAGTAGGTAGTGTGTTAAAATACACGTTTAATGCTCTTTTGAAATTTTTCGTATTGGCGAACATCAAAATAGAACGTCAGAATAATAAAAAAAAAATGCATAGGAGTCAATTTATTAGGCTACTCGAGTAGGTAAACGCCAGATCAAGGATCACACGTGGGGCGGAGCTTCGAGTGTGATCCTGATCTAGAATTTACCTACTCTAGTAATGATCCTTTTATTATATACCTCTTACACATCATTAATATAGAACTATTTGTATTGATATTGCATTCACATTCAATAAAGCATATTATTTCTCGATAAAGTGCAGCGGGAAAATGTATGTAGTTTTTAAGGTGTTGGTGTTCATTGGTCTGACCTAGTTGTTTTGTTTGTATGACATACCGTCGTCTTGACGTTCTCGCGCATAGTGGCGTAAAACTTGCTTGAATCATTGGAAAAACCGCTGTTCAATTTTTAGTAAGATAGTGATACTAATTCTTTGTCTAGTAGCATAGTGATAACCTGTAGTGTGATACAGGTTGTTGTATTCCATTGTAAGAAAAAGAAGGTACTATGTATATATTATTGATAGGTATATAATAAATCAAGCTATCGATGTATTGCAATAGTGATCGTCCCAATAGCAATGCATCGATAGCAACTTGAACTATCGATTACTATCGCCAATAGTATGCTGAACTATCAATAGTTTCAATAGTCATATTTCATATAATCTGATTAATAACTTCATTTGTGTGTTTTTACGTCTTCTAAGTTGTGTTTTCCTCTCCTAAAAATAGCCATGTCGAAATAATTAAGCAGATGCACGCATGGATTCATTTATGACCTAGAGGGGTAGTAGTATTGATTTTAATATATATGGGGATTCCCAAAGTTGTAAAACTAATGGTGACTACTAAAAAACGGGACGATTGATTGTTGAACATGCACAATTTAGGAATCTAAAACTAATGCTTGTAAATTATTTATTGTAAAGCAGGAATATTGAATTAACACAAATATTTAAAAAAAAACAGTTTATTTTGGTGAATATTTTGTTTGTCTTGGACATCAACTACTTTACTGGACCGCTTTCCTCATATCACAGGTTATTTTGAATGTCCTGCTATTAAAAGTCACTGTTACGTCCCATAGTAACAACAAATATGGCCGCGAACACACCTTTCAAAATTGTCAAAATTAAAAATGCAAAGTCCTCTTTGTGGATAATAATTTATTTTTGTTTTTATAGTTCATCTTGTTCATCTGGAGATAATATAAAAACAAAAAAACGTATAATTTTATCTGCTTCTTTGTTATAGTTGTATGTCATAAGGTCATGAAGGTAGTTTTAATAATTCAATTTTACCCAGTAGTATTGCAATAGTATATCTCAATGGTAATAGTATTGCAATTGTAATTTCTGCAATAGCAATACTATCGCAATAGTCAATTGTCCCTTCAATAGTCAGCCCTAAATTGAACTCACTGATACAAATAAACAATCTTGATCATGTTGATATGACTAAAATGTTAAAAACATTAAACGCCATATATACATACATACATATTCAGACAAATCCACATAGCTTCCATCATATATTTTTATCTAAAAAGATCGATTCTACACAAGAAAAAATGGGCGATCTGCCTCTGCAGATAACCTTATAATTTTTACTTTCAACATTTGTGTTTAGGTCACTTTCTCATAAACTTTATGCCTGAGACCATTCAAATTTCGCTTATAGTTTTTCTTGGGTAGTAAATCACGTGTCAAAAAGCAAAGGTGGATGTGACCTTCACCCTCCAACCAAATGGCAGATAACTTTAATTGTTACATTTTCATGAACTATAATTATGCACTAGATGCTTTAAAGCTAGTTTATAGCTTAATCTTTGGAAGACAAAACATTCTATTTTGACATAGATGTGTCTTGGGTAGTGCATCTTTTTGAATGCATGGATTTCATCTATGACCTTGACCTACATTTTGGAGCTGATGATTATTTTTTGATTTTTTTGTTATATAATGGCATGCACTTAAATGTCATCTCAGCAAACTGTAAACTCCATTGGTTTTAGTTATTAAAATGTTTACAACTTCCATTTATGCAACATTATCTTTCATTTTTAAGTCCCGCCCCGTTAGGCGAGACATGTGAGTCCGCGGATTTCTTGTATAATATATTATAATATCAGTTTAATAAATTCAATATTAAACAGGCAGTCATGTAAGAATCTCTATATTTATCAGGATGATATCTATCTCGGCGTGCGCCAGGAGTCACCCTTCATCCATCGCCATGCGGTACCTACAGAGGAAATGCATCATGTCTGACCCTAACTGGAGGAAGGGCTACTATTACCGTCATGTGTATCCAAAAATGGGAATGAAACTTGCCAGGTATTTAATTGTTACTTCTAACCATTGAGAAGTCATTTTAAAAAACATCTTAACTGTTAAGAAACCTTTTAAATGTCAGATGCAAAACAAAAACACAATTGTTTTATTAAAAACCACGCCACGTTCCAGCGTGATGAAGCTGCATATGTTTTTCGTTTGATGTTGAGAGATGGGCATGAAATGTAAGTTGTGAGAATTTGTTGGTATTGTGTTCAATTCCGTAAAAAATTAAGTATCATAATAATTATACCTCATTGTGTTCAATCTTGTGAAAAAGTAAGTATCATAATAATTATACCTCAATCCCATGAAAAAGTAAGTATCATATACCTCATTGTGTTCAGTCTTGTGAAAAAGTATCATATACCTCATTGTGTTCAATCTTGTGAAAAAGTAAGTATCATATACCTGATTGTGTTCAGTCTTGTGAAAAAGTAAGTATCATATACCTCATTTTGTTCAATCCCGTGAAAAAGCAAGTATCATATACCTCATTGTGTTCAGTCCCATGAAAAAGTAAGTATCATATACCTCATTGTGTTCAGTCTCGTGAAAAAGTAAGTATCATATACCTCATTGTGTTCAATCTTGTGAAAAAGTAAGTATCATATACCTCATTGTGTTCAACCTCGTGAAAAAGTAAGTATCATATACCTCATTGTGTTCAATCTCGTGAAAAAGTATGTATCATATACCTCATTGTGTTCAATCTCGTGAAAAAGTAAGTATCATATACCTCATTGTGTTCAATCTCATGAAAAAGTATGTATCATGTACCTCATTGTGTTCAATCTCGTGAAAAAGTAAGTATCATATACCTCATTGTGTTCAATCTCGTGAAAAGTAAGTATCATATACCTCATTGTGTTCAATCGCATGAAAAAGTAAGTATCATATACCTCATTGTGTTCAATCTCGTGAAAAAGTAAGTATCATATACCTCATTGTGTTCAATCTCGTGAAAAAGTAAGTATCATATACCTCATTGTGTTCAATCTTGAGAAAAAGTAAGTATCATATACCCCATTGTGTTCAATCTCGTGTAAAAGTAAGTATCATATACCTCATTGTGTTCAATCTCGTGAAAAGGTAAGTATCACATACCTCATTGTGTTCAATCTCATGAAAAGGTAAGTATCATATACCTCATTGTGTTCAATCTCGTGAAAAAGTAAGTATCATATACCTCATTGTGTTCAATCTCGTGAAAAAGTAAGTATCATATACCTCATTGTGTTCAATCTCGTGAAAATGTAAGTTTCATATACCTCATTGTGTTCAGTCTCGTGAAAAAGTAAGTATCATATACCTCATTGTGTTCAATCTCGTGAAAATGTAAGTATCATATACCTCATTGTGTTCAGTCTCATGAAAAAGCAAGTATCATATACCTCACTGTGTTCAATCTCGTGAAAAAGTAAGTATCATAATAATTATACCTCATTGTGTTCAATCCCGTGAAAATACCTCAAAAGACATTTCAGATAAGAATTTCAAAGTAAATATTTCACTGGGTTATATTGTGCTAGATCAAAACCTGATATTTGGGATTTGAAACACATTGAAACTGCTTGAAACACATTGAAACACATTGAAACTGCATTGAAACTGCATTGAAACACAGTGAAACTGCGGGCCTGCAGCCCATGGTATCGATGATCTTCAAGTCCCACCCACCATCTGGGACAATAGAAACCCGCTGGAAATATTTATTTCTTAAAACGTAACTTCAGAAGAAAATTTATCATGTCGATCTGTGTAATTCTGCCGAGAAACAGCAGGGCCTCCTCTGGGATTCGCAAATGGAGCCAAATGAGACAAAATAATAAAAGTGGCGATAAAAAAATAATTTTGGCGAATGTGTTTGGTGAAAGAAATTGGAGTAAAATATTTTTTAGAATATAATTTTATGATTATAATTATTACTAACTGCTTTATTCATGGGCCATACTTCATTTAAAAATCTCCGAGCCAATTTTGTCTGCAATGTCTCCAATTTGGCTCCAGTTTTTTTCATTTGGTGAAATTGGTAGTGAAAGGAAAAAAATGCCGATAGGAGGCCCTGAACAGGGTGCCTGAGATAAAATATTCTCGGCAGTTTCTTTCCTATCCCATCAGGTGCACTCTTTTGATGATGTCAGTACCTCTTTTGATGACTTCAGGGTATATTTGATGACGTCTGGGTATTTTCGAACGGAACAAAAATGGGGAAAAAAAGGTAAATTAAATGATATTAAACGATCAACATGATAAATAGAATATCATGTTAGTGCCTGATCGTATCCAGTTTATCAGGTTAAGCACGAAAAAAATAGAGCTCTCGGCTTTTTTCTCAGCCTCACTTGATAAACTTGATGTGATCAGGCACTAACATGATAATCTCTATGTATGACCTACTTAGTACCTACCCACTTGTAAATAAATCCTGGGTTTGGGATCATGTCCAACGCTAATTGGAGGAAGGGCCAATTTTACTATCGTGAAATTTTCAAGGTATTTAAAGGGACACATGGCAATCTTGAAGTATTTATCAAAGCATTAAAATTAGCCTCTCGGTTTAATTATCCAGTATCATTTTGACTATAAATTTGCTTGCATATATTTAAATACAAATTTAAGTTTCCAACTTTTCTTTGTTATTCTACCATAGGTTTGAATATATTATTGGTGAAATGTAATCAACTGTTAGTAATATGCAAAAACAGGTTGCTTTATACTGTTTTTATAACTAATATTAATGATTGAACAAATGCAATTCATGTAGAAAAACAGGACGCTGCGAGTTTTTAAAAGATCAAGATTGCCGTGTGTCTGTTTAATTGTTAAAAACTTATTATTTCAAAAGAAAATCCATCACGGGTATCTGAAAGTCAAAATGTAACTTGCCAGGTATATCTATTAATTCTTATAAGGCCAAAAAAAATTAATTGTGTTTCAGGTTCCCGATCGGCCCTATATTTTGTCCCGACCCTATATTTTGTCCCGACCCTATATTTTGTCCCGACCCTAACCTTTTTTTTCCCTGTTTCAAAAAAAAAAAATGCCGCGATGATGAAAATATTGTTTTCGTTCTGTATTCGTCAATGCTCAAGTCCAACGGAAATACTGTGATTGGTGTATCTCAGATGTTTACGCTTGTTTTTACCCGGCAATGGCTGCCGCAGCAAGGCTTATGCATGGCCTTCAAGGTAGCTATAAGCGACCACCAAGAGGCCAGGAGTAATATTAGCTGTATTTCTACCGACTAATTGGTGACCGATATTATCGGGGAGGTTCATCCTTATGAATATAAAGGCTGCAACAGGTTCTGTATTTATTTTTCCTAGCAACACAATAAAAAAAAAAGTCACAAATGAATTCTTCGGCTCACACGACCAATGTTTGTAAAATTGAAATATTAAAAGTAAAAAAAAAGTAATTTTATTTCATTGAAGGTTTTACAATGTTGATGATTTTCTGCTTTTTTGTCTATTAATCATGTTAATAATAGCATTCTATGCCACTCCGTGGTGGCCCTGAGTGAAATCCTGATTTATGGAAATTTATATTTGGTGTTGTCATGTTATGTTTAATATCATGTTATTACGAGAAATCATGAATTGATCAGAAAGTTATATCATGTGTCATTGTTTCATTTGTTTTTGATAGAAATGATTTTTATGATAAATAAAATTAATGTGCTTCAATCCACTTATTTAACATATTTCCAGAATAGCAACGTAGCTGTGTGTACTTTTATGTACGTTGCATGTTTTATTGAAACAATATACCAAACAAATGCATGTTTGTTCTGCTCTGTGACATTTCTTTCCCATCTTCATGTGATGAGTTCAATTTTGGAGCAATTTTAAATTATGTATATATAGAGGATCTTAAACGAGTTCCCATTTCATATAAGATTTATGAAACGAGTTATGAATTATTTTTATTTTAACGAGCCTTTTGGCGAGTTAAAATTAAAAATAATTCATAACGAGTTTCATAAATCTTATATGGAATGGGAACGAGTTTAAGATCCTTTTTATCACATAACATTGCTATCAAATTAGTAAAAATTAATTCAGATGGACATAGAACCGCCACGACGTCAGACACACTTTAGTGCCAAAACGTCATAAAATATGTGACGTCGTAACGTCACGTTTCACACATGATGTTGCGTATAAGAGAGTTTGTGTTTTACCTCTTTACAAAATAGCAGTTTACGCCAACTTTTTAACAAACCAACAACAATGCTTTGTAAAACGTGCATTATTTTTATAAGCTGTCACAAATAGTAAGTTTATGACTCAGATCTGGGTGAATTTGTAATAAATAAAATAGTTTCAGTTAATAAACTTGCGTAGTGTTACAGGTTTAACTCAACCAATCAAAATCGTTTCAGATTGTATTACGTGTGTAATACAATAGAATATTAAATGGGTGTTCGACACTGCTAACAAGGGATGTTATGTGATAAATTATTGTAAATTATACAACCTTGAGGAACTCAGAATCAGAGTTTAGAATTATGTTTTCCGGTTGTAATTTCTACCTTCGTGTATTAAAAAAAATAAATCGACCTACCTGCCCTATTTGTTTTTTAGCAGAAAACCTGAAACATGACTATTTTTTTTTCTTGGCTTAAACACTTCAGGAAAAAGAAATCACCCACTTGTCAGTAGTTCCTACTTATAAATAATTCCTTGGTCGGGTAAATGGCAAACAAATGTTGTTTCAGTGGTGTCCTGATAATCTGCAACTATTCACTACCTTAACAATGCCTATTTATTATTGCTTTTGGTCCAATATAAATACATATCACTATATTTAGATGTGTACGAGTCAAAACGTTGTACACATAAATGCATGATATATGAAACAGCAGTCCTACTACGATTTCGCTCAAACCTCTTGAATTATCTGATATATTCATGTACAGAGACACTTCTGATGTTTACCTGACAACTGATTTTAAAAAAAAGGTTTTACCTGGAACTGAACCTTGCCAGTTTTACACGTGATTGTGGCTAATAATTCCAAAGTATAATTTCTACAACAGTGAAACTTTGTAAATATCCAATAACTACATCTGATAAAGGTCCATAACTCTGGTTCATGTTTTGAAAAAGGTAAAACCTGGCCTTAACCTTGCCAAGGATGAGCGTATATGCTCCACTAGTCCGTGTTTTTGTTATAACCAATCTGGGGATTTACCAAAGCATATTGTATAATAAATAGTAAGTTCATCATAGGTCTTCTTTAGTTTCGCCACGCTGGACTGACCACTGTGTGTATGTTGCCATGTTATTTCAGGGAGATAGCAACACTGGGATATCGCAGCGGTCCAGAATGGGATGAAAGATTCGGCAATAAGAAAATCGAGCCAGAAAAAGAGGTGACGCTGTGTCCCACGTTTCTGATAGAGAACTACATAGAATACCAGGGAGAACAATTTAGCACAAAGTTTGATCCCAATTCTCTACTATACATGTCAAAGGTATGATCCAGAGTAAAACACTGTATTACATGGTACAGGACTGTGATACTGTATTACATGGTACAGAACTGTGATACTGTATTAAATGTACATAACTGTGATACTGTATTACATGGTACACAACTGTGATACTGTCTTACAGGGTACACAACAGTGATACTGTCTTGCATGGTACACAACTGTGATACTGTCTTACGTGGTACACAACTGTGATACTGTATTACATGGTACACAACTGTGATACTGTCTTACAGGGTACACAACAGTGATACTGTATTACATGGTACACAACTGCGATACTGTCTTATGTGGTACACAACTGTGATTCTGTATTACATGGTACACAACTGTGATACTGTCTTACATGGTACACAAATGTGCGACTGTATAACATGGTACACAACTTTGATACTGTATTATGTGGTAGAGAACTGTGATACTATGTTTCAGAACTGTGATTTACATGGTACAGATCTGTGATACTTTATTCCATGGTACAGAGATGTGATGCTGTATCACGTGGTACGTAACTGTGATACTGTATTTCATGGTACATGACTGTGATACTGTATCACACGGTACATAACTGTGATACTGTATTCCATCGTGCAGTCGGTAGCGCGGCGGATTTGTAACCGGAGGCCCCGGTTTCAATCCTCCGTGGTGCCACTGAGTTCCGTTGGTGTGTTCTTGGGCAAGACACTTTCCCTTAGCCTCGTCCGTCGGATGGGGACGTAAACCGGGCGGTCCCGTGTATCGGTCTATCCACCGAGCACGTTAAAAGAACCATAGGAATCTATTTAATAATAAGAGTAGGGCAGGTTCCCGGACTCCTATGTATCCTCCCCTTCTCTCTGGGGCGGCTCTAAATAACCTATACTGTGTTGAGCCGTTAAACAACATTCAATTCAATTCCATCGTACAAAACTGTGATACTGTATTACATGGTACAGAAGTGTGATACTGTATTAATGGTACAGAGCTGTGATGCTGTATAACATGGTACAAAACTGTGATACTGTATTACATGGTACATGACTGTGATACTGTATCACACAATACATAACTGTGATACTGTATTCTATCGTACAAAACTGTGATACTGTATTACATGGTACAGAAGTGTGATACTGTATTACATGGTACATTCCTGTGATGCTGTATTACATGGTACATGACTGTGATACTGTATTTCATGGTACATGACTGTGATATGGTATTACATGGTAAAGAACTGTGATACAGTATTGCATGGTACACAACTGTGATACTGTATTACATGGTACAGAACTGTGATACTGTATTACATAGAATGGAACACAACTGTAATACTGTATTATATGGTACACAACTGTGATCCTGTATAACATGGTACAGAACTGTGATACTGTATTACATGGTACAGAACTGTGTTACTGTATAACATAGTACAGAGCTCGTATTCATGTTATTTTCAAAAAACCTGGGTGACCGATTATAAAAGTTGAGTAGTGTATACTGTATTACATGGTACAGAACTGTGATACTGTTTTACATGGGACAACACAGTGATACTGTATTACACACAATGGCGATACTGTATTACATGGTACAACACTGTGATACTGTATTACATGGTACAGAACTGTGATGCTATATTACACGGTACATGACTATACTGTATTACAGAACTGTGATACATGAATGTGATACTGTATTACATGGTACAAAACTGTGATTCTATATTCCATGGTACAGACATGTGATACTGTAGTCAATGGTACAGAGCTGTGATGTTGTATCACATGGTACAGAACTGTGATACTGTATTCCATGGTACAGAGCGGTGATGCTATATCACACGGTACATAACTGTGATACTGTATTCCATGGTACACAACTGTGCTTCTGTATAACATGGTACAAAACTGTGATGCTGTATTACATGGTACATGACTGTGATACTGTATCACACAGTATATAACTGTGATACTGTATTCTATCGTATAAAACTGTGATACTGTATTACATGGTACAGAAGTGTGATACTGTATTAATGGTACATGACTGTGATACTGTATTACATGGTAAATGACTGTAATACTGTATTACATGGTACAGAACTGTGATGCAGTATTACATGGTACATGACTGTGATACTTGGTACACAACTGTGATACAGTATTACATGGTACACAACTGTGATACTGTATTACATGGTACACAGCTTTGATACTGTATTGCATGGTACACAACTGTGATACAGTATTGCATGGTACAAAAGTGTGGTGTTGTCGTACATGGTACAGAACTTGTCGTACATGGTACAGAACTGTGATATTGTATTTACATGGTACAGAACTGTGATACTGTATTACATTTTACAGAACTGTGATAATGTATTCCATGATACAGACCTTTGATACTGTATTACATGGTACATGACTGTGATGCTGTATTACATGGTACATGACTGTGATACTGTATTACATGGTACAGAAGTATGATACTGTATTACATGGTACAAAACTGTGATACTGTGTTACATGGTACATATGTGTCATACTGTATTACATGGTACACAACTGTGATACTGAATTACATGGTACGGAACTGTGGTGATTTTTTCATGGTACATGACTGATACTGTATTACATGGTACAGAACTGTGATACTGTGTTACATGGTACATGACTGATGCTGTATTACATGTTACCAAACTGTGATACTATATGACATGGTACAGAACTGTTGTGCTTTATTGCATGGTACATGACTGCTATGTGATATATATTTGGCACACATATTGCATGCAATGGGCATATTTGACATGTGTTATATATTTGACCTACATGTATTATATCCAATGGGCATATTTGACATGTGTTATGTATTTGACCTACATGTATTACATCCAATGGGCATATTTGACATGTGTTATGTATTTGACCTACATGTATTACATCCAATGGGCATATTTGACATGTGTTATATATTTGACCTACATGTATTACATCCAATGGGCATATTTGACACGTGTTATATATTTGACCTACATGTATTACATCCAATGGGCATATTTGACACGTGTTATATATTTGACTACTTGACGGATGTTCATGAAACTTCGCAGGAATGTTGCTCTTGATGTCTAATTGATCCTACAAAAAATTCAGGCTCGCCGGAAATTCAAGATGGCCACCACAGCTAAAAATAGATTTAAAATAAATAAGTTTGTAGCGACTACTTCTTGAAAACTATAAGAGATATTGATATGGGACTTTTTCTAAAATGATCAGCATGACATGATGTTGGTCCTTGGCAAAAATCATTTTGATTCGACGTTAAACTTGGCTGCCAGTGGCCATCTTTGTTTACATAGAGTTATATAGTAAAAACTTGTAGCGACTACTCCTTTGAAACTACTTGGCGGATTTTCATGAAACTTTACAGAAATGTTGCTCTTGATGTCTAATTGATCCTAGCAAAATTTCAGGTCGGCCGGAAATTCAAGATGGCCGCCACGGCTAAAAATAAGTTTGTAGCGACTACTTCCCGAAATCAAAATCAATCAGTAGAGCTTCAAGGTCATTGACCTCTTGTTTAAAAATGCAAATCAGTTGCGTTCTTGGATGCATTCCGCGTTTATAAACGAAACTTTGCCTTCATTTAAATGAACGCAACAGAATTTGTTCGTTTAAATGCACAATCGCAACATCTCTCAAGAATAAATTATGCATAATGTCTAGCCATGCGATTTTTATCACGAGTCAGCGACTTATGTTTATATGATCATATTCAAGAATGGGTCTTTTTGTTGACATTATTTGGTGGTGCCATGTTGTTTGTGTATTTGACCTACATGTATTACATGCAATGGGCATATTTGACATGTGTTATATATTTGACCTACATGCAATGGGCATATTTGACATGTGTTATATATTTGACCTACATGTATTACATGCAATGGACATAGTTGAAATGTGTTATATATCTGGCCAATATGTATTAATTACAGGCAATGGACATATCTGACATATTTTTTTCTATCTGACCTACACGTATTACAGGCAATGTACATATTTGACATGTCTTATCTATCTGGCCTACTATTAATGGACATATTTGACCTGTCTTATCTATCTGACCTACATGTAATACAGGCAATGGATATATTTGACATGTTTTATCTATCTGGCCTACTATTAATGGACATATTTGACATGTCTTATCTATCTGGCCTACTATTAATGAACATATTTGACATGTCTTATCTATCTGGCCTACTATTAATGGACATATTTGACATGTCTTATCTATCTGACCTACATTTATTACAGGCAATGGACATATTTGACATGTCTTATCTATCTGACCTACACGTATTACAGGCAATGTGCATATTTGACATGTCTTATCTAACTGGCCTACTATTAATGGACATATTTGACATGTCTTATCTATCTGACCTACATGTAATACAGGCAATGGACATATTTGGCATGTCTTATATATCTGACCTACATGTATTACAGGCAATGGACATATTTGACATATCTTATCTATCTGACATACACATACTACAGGCAATGGACATATTTGACATGTCTTATCTATCTGACCTACATGTAATACAGGCAATGGACATATTTGACATGTCATCTATCTGACCTACATGTAATACAGGCAATGGACATATTTGACATGTGTTATATATGTAACCTACATGCAATGGGCATATTTGACATGTGTTATATATTTGACCTACATGCAATGGGCATATTTGACATGTCTTATCTATCTGACCTACATGTATTACATTGACATGTCTATCTATCTGACCTACATGTATTACAGGCAATGGATATAATTGACAAGTCTTATCTATCTGACCTACATGTAATACAGTCAATGAATACAGTCAATGGACATATTTGACATGTCTTATCTATCTGACCTACATGCATACAGGCAATGGACATATTTGACATGTCTTATCTATTTGACACACATATTACAGGCAATGGACATATTTGGCATCTTATCTATCTGACCTACATGTATTACAGGCAATGGACATATTTGACATGTCTTATCTATCTGACCTACATGTATTACAGGCAATGGACATATTTGACATGTCTTATCTATCTGACCTACATGTATTACAGGCAATGGACATATTTGACATGTCTTATCTATCTGACCTACATGTATTACAGGCAATGGACATATTTGACATGTCGGAAGGCCTTGGCTCCCTGGAGCTGGGATTAGCACGAATCATGTGTCCCGTGATGGTGATTGGGGTTCAGACAGACATTTTGTTTCCCATAGTACAACAGAGGGAGCTGGCCAGTGTTCTTCAAAAGTCTGGTAAATATTTGATATGTTTTAAACAGTTAAAATAATGGCCGATCCCTGTTATATTGGATTTACAGGCAAATCCTTCGAATAATCTTTAAAGGGACACAAGGCAACCTTTATTTTTTTAAAAACTCACGGCGTCCCGCTAGTTTTTCTGCATAACTTGCATTTGTTCAATCATTAATATTAATTATAAGAATAGTATCAGCAATTTGTTTTTGCATATTATTAATTTTTGATATTATTGCACCAATAATATATTAAAACTTTTAGTATAATAAGATGAAATAGTGAATACTTAAAATTTGATTTATTTAAATGTAACAAGGGTAAAAGTAAAAATGATACTGGATATATATAAATCGAGACACCCATTTCAAACACTTCAGGATTGCCATGTGTCCCTTTAACAGTTAAAGATGAGATTTAGGTCTTCACAATATAAAAGAAGCATTTTAAATGTGTGTACTCCATTTTCTTTACACTCCAAACAGACATAAACAGCTGTTAAGCTTAAGTATTTATCCAGCATGAAAAAAAGAACAATTTATTTATAAAATATTAATAATTTAATTATGTAAAATACGCATTAACCCCAAAAAAATATTAAGAGTTAAGTTGCCATGTGTTCCCTGTTATATGATTACATCCAGTGTTTATTCTTCCCTGTTATATGATTACATCCAGTGTTTATTCACAGCGATTGTTGAAATCCATAGATATCGGACTCGGTTCTGCTCGGTTATTGAGAATGTATTAAATTTCCTATCAATAACTTTTCGCCACGTCATATGATGTCACGTCAGTAAACCGTGAAAACATTACGCGCAAAACATAATATGGATTCATATGTTTTTTAAAGCACAAAAAATGTATACACTGTTATATTTCAACAAAAAAATTGAAATTGATATTGAGAGATGGGCATGAAATGTAAAAGTAGATATAAAAGTCGAACGAGAAATATAGCATTCAAGGACCACAGTCAGCCGCAAACACGCATAGAAACAAACAACTACATAAAAGGCAAGTTATGATGTCACAAACATAAACGGGTTGACAGTAATGGTGCTCCAACAAGGACCACAGTCAACCACAAACACGCATAGAAACAAACAACTACTGATAAGGCAATATATGACATCACAAACATAAACAGGTTGACAGTAATGGTGCTCCAAACCTCATCATTAGAGATTGGGTTTTTGTTACTGACCCCCTACAGAAATATTTGGAGTCGGTAAGATTTATAGGGGGCGAGGCAATAGCCCCCCTATATATCTGACTGACCCCACATATTAAATGATTTATTGCATCGAGCACCGTTTTTAAGGCAAACACCGATATTTAACCCATTTTTAGCTTGACTGATCAAGGATCAGCAGAGATTATGTCGTGGTGCGGTGTCCGTCGTCCGTCTGTCTGTCTTTTTTTGTGGCGACTACGTACTCCTCTGAAACTACTCGACGGGTTTTCATGAAACTTCACAGGAATGTTGCTCTTGATGTCTAGTTGATCCTAGCAACAATTCAGGTCAGCCGGAAATTAAAAAAAATTGTCAAAAACCGTAAGTGATATTGATTTTGAACCTTTACCAAAATGACTGGCATGACCTGTAGTTGATCTTATTCTTAACCAAAGTTCATTTTGATTGGATGTCAAACATGGTCGCCAGTGGCCATCTTTGTTTACACAGAGATATATAGGAAAAACTTGTGGCGACTACTCCTCTGAAACTACTTTACGCATTTTCATGAAAGTTGACAGGAATGTTGCTCTTGATATCTAGTTGATCCTAGCAAAAATTCAGGTCGGCCAGAAATTCAAGATGGCCGCCCCGGCTAAAAATAGATTTAAAAAATTAGATTTTTTGGCGACTACTCAAAAAACGTAAGTGATATTGATTTGGAACCTTTACCAAAATGACTGGCACAACATGTAGTTTGTCTTAACCAAAGTTCATTTTGATTGATGTCAAAAATGGTTGCCAGCGGCCATCTTTGTTTTCAGAGAGTTATATAGGAAAAACTTGTGGCAATTACTCTTCTGAAACTACCTGATGGAATTTCATGGAACTTGACAGAAATGTAGCTCTTGATAACTAGTTGATCCTAGCAAAAATTCTGGTCGGTAGGAAATTCAAGATGGCCACCACTGCTAAAATAGATTTTAAAAATGTGACCTTCTCAAAAACTGTAAGTGATATTGAATTGGAACCTTTACCAAAATTACTGGTACGACATGTACTTGGTCCTAACCAAGATTCATTTCGATTCCATGTCAAGGCAGCCAGTGGCCATCTTTGTTTACATAGAGTTATATAGGAAAAACTTTTGGCGACTACTCCTCTGAGACTACTTGAAGGATTTTCATGAAACTTAATAGAAATATTGCTCTTGATGTCTTAAGTGGATCCTAGAACAATTTCAGGTCGGACGGAATTGGCCGCCATGGTTAAATATAGATTTTTAAATAACAAGTTTATAGCGACTACTTCGTGAAAACTACAAGTGATGTTGATATGGGACTTTTTTCGAAAATGATCAGCATGACATGATATTGGTCCTTGTTGAAAATTATTTGATGTGGAATTAAACATGGTCACCAGTGACCATCTTTGTTTACATACAGTTATATAGTAAAAGCTTGAAACCCGCTACTGAAACTACTCGACAGATTTTCATGAAACTTCACAAGAATGCTGACCTAGCTATCAGAACCTATCGGTAGAGCTTCAAGGTCATTGACCTCTTGTTAATGGAGCGTCAATGTCAGTGAGTCGTTCGTGCATTTGACGTCACGACCGGTACAGTTTAAAAACATTAATTTACTTACTATGTTTGGTACTAACGCCTTGAAGAACTATTTTCAAATGATTTATAGAAATAGAAAAATAGGGGTCACCACGTGACCGCACTCAACCATTGAGATGCCTAGAATTTTGTGCGAGGTGCAATAAACTCTGTTGTCATCCCAGTAAAAGGGACAGTATAATGAAGATATTCCTGCCAGGTTATATTCTCTAACAAATAAGGCAGCATTACTAGGCAGTAAGTTGTGAAAAATTGTATTTATGTTGAATTTCTCAAAATTCGCTGGATGATATAAGATGTATGTTTGTAGTTTAATGTTGCTTTTAACAATCAGTCATATCATGGCAGGGCCTACTTGTAGAAGTGACCTCTATGTAGTAGTGACCTCTATGCTCTACTTTATAGTGCTGCCACACTGAAATGCCATGCCGTAGACACATGCCATGATATCCCACTCAATCACGCTGTACTGACACCGAGTCGACCAGTCCTAGCACTTACCTTTATATGCCTAATATCAAGCAAGGGAGCTACTAGTACCATTTTTATTGGCTGGACTTTTTCGAAGTGTCATCACAGGCTCGTCATCTGCGTTGTCGTCGTCTGTGTCTGGGTTAAAGTTTGTATGTAAGCTTGTATCTCCGAAACTACTTTGTATTCAGCATCATTAGACAACATCATCCAGCCAGGTTCTATAACTCGTGGCTTTATTTTTAGCTCTACTGCCCCTTATGGGATGGCGAGTTGTCCATAGTCAGGCCGTCTTCAGTCCGTTAATTTTTACCTCGTTAAGACGATAGGGCCTTCATTTTTCGTCCGATCTTTACCAAACTTTACCAGATTGTTAATGTCAATGAAAGCTCAAACAAATTTGAAAACCAGCTAGATCAGACCAGTAACAGCGGAATTACGGCCCTTGATTTAGTTAAGAGTGCTATATTTTGCCTTCATTTTTCATCCGATCTTTACCAAACTTTACCAGATTGTTAATGTCAATGAATGCTCGGACAAGTTCGAAAACCAGCCAGTTCGCACCAGTAACAGCTGAGTTATGGCCCTTGATTTAGTTAAAAATGCTATATTTTGCCTCGTAAAGCGATAGGGCGTTCATTTTTCATGCGATCTTTACCAAACTTTACCAGATTGTTAATATCAATGAAAGCTCGGACAAGTTGGAAAACAAGCCAGAGCGGACCAGTAACAGCGGAATAACGGCCCTTGATTTAGTTAAGAATGCTATATTTTGCCTCGTTAAGACGATAGGGCGTTCATTTTTCATCCGATCTTTACCAAACTTTACCAAATTCTTCATATCAATGAAAGCTCAGACAAGTTCGAAAACCAGTCAGATCGGACCAATAACAGCGGAGTTATGGCCCTTGATATCGTTAAAAATGCTATATTTTGCCTCGTTAATACGATAGGGCCTTCATTTTTCATCTGATCTTTACCAAACTTGGCCAGATTTTTTTACTTTTTTTTTTCAATATTTTAAAAAAAATCTTTCTTTTTTTAATTTCTATTTTTTTTTTTTTTTTTTTTTTTTTTTAGTATTTTTAGCTCTACTGGCCGAAGGCCAGCAGAGCTTATGGGATTGCGAGTTGTCCGTCGTCCGTCCGTCCGTCGTCCGTCCGTCCGTCTGTTAACTTTCGGCTTGTGAACACTCTAGGGCCTTCATTATTAATCAAATCTTTACGAAACTTTGCCAGTGTCTTTATATCAATGAAAGCTCGGACAAGTTCGAAAACCATCCGGATCGGATAAATTTCACTGGAGTTATGGCCCTTGTTTTGCTGAAAAGTGCCATATTAAGCCTTGTGAACACTCCAGCACCTTCATTTATTATTTGATCTTTACCAAACTTGCATAGATTGTTAATATCAATGAAAGCTCGGACAAGTTCGAAAACCAGCCAAATTGGATCAGTAACAGCGGAGTTATGGCCCTTGTTTTTTCTGAAAATTACCATTTTCTGCCTTGTGAACGCTCTAAACACCTTCATTTATTATTTGATCATTACCAATCTTGCACAGATTGTTAATACCAATGATAGCTTGGACAAGTTCGAAAATCAGCCAAAGTAACACCAGAGTTATGGCCCTTGTTTTTTCTGAAAAATGCCATTTTCTGCCTTGTGAACACTCTAGCACATTCATTTATTATTTGATCTTTACCTAACTTGCACATATTGTTAATATCAATGAAAGCTCAAACAAGTTCGAAAATTAGCTAAATCGGATCAGTAACAACGGATTTATTGCCCTTGTTTTTTTCTGAAAAATGCTATTTTCTGCCTTGTGAACACTCTAGGGCCTTCAATATTAATCGGACCTTTACTTAACTTTGCCAGTGTCTTTATATCAATGAAAGCTCGGACAAGTTTGAAAACCGGCAAGATCGATATAATTTCACCGGAGTTATGGCCCTTGTTTTGCTGAAAAATGCCATATTGAGCCTTGTGAACCCTCTAGCACCTTCATTTATTATTTGAACTTTACCAAACTTGCAGAGATTGTTAATATCAATGAAAGCTCGGACAAGTTCGAAAACCAGCTAGATCGGACCATTAACAGCGGAGTTATTGCCCTTGATTTAGTTAAAATTACTATATTTTGCCTCATTAAGATGATAGGGCCTTCATCTTTCATCCAATCTTTACCAAACTTTACCGGATTGTTAATATAAATAAGAGCTAGGACAATTTCGAAAAACTAGCTGGATCGGACCATTAACAGCGGAGTTATGGCCCTTGATTTAATTAAAAATGCTACATTTTGCCTCGTTAAGACGATAGGTCCTTCATTTTTCATGTGATCGTTATGGAACTTTACTAGATTGTTAATATCAATGACAGCTCGGTCAAGTTCGAAAACCAGCCAGATCTGACCAGTAACAGTGGAGTTATGGCCCTTGATTTAGTTAATAGTCCTATATTTTGCCTCGTTAAGACCTTCATCTTTCATCCGATCTTTAAGAAACTTTACCAGATTGTTAATATCAATGAAAGCTTGGACAAGTTCGAAAAACATCCAGATTGGACCATTTACATCGGAGTCATGGCCCTTGATTTTCTGAAATATGCTATATCTTGGTCTCATTAAGACGAAAATGCCTTCATTTGGCCGGATTTCATTGAAACTTTGAAGGGATGATCAGTACCAAGCCTAGTTGTACATAGTCACCGTGTTCCAGTTGAATGATTTTGGCAGAGTTATAGCCCTTTAAAGGTTTTAATACACAAACTTTGTTCCGACTAGTTCTCTTGAACCCCTGGCCGGATTAAACGAAACGTTTTAGGGATGATCAATTCTACGTCTAGTTGTGCAAATCATCGCCGTGTTCCGGTTGAATGATTTTTGGCGGAGTTATGGCCCTTTAAAGGTTTTAATACACAAACTTTGTTCTGATCTAATTCTCCTGAACCCCTTGCCAGATTTCAATGAAACTTTGCAGGGATGATCAGCACCAAGCCTAGTTGTGCATGTCATCGTCACGTTCCGGTTTACAGATATTTGGCAGAGTTATGGCCCTTTAAAGGATTTTGATACAACAATTATTTTTCTGGGCTAGTTCTCCTGAACCCCTGGCTGGATACAGACAAAACTTGATAAGGATGATCAGTATCAAGCCTAGTTGTGCATATCATCGCCATATTTCGGTTGAATGATTTTTGGCAGAGTTGTGACCCTTTAAATGTTTTAATACACAAACTTTGTCCAGATTAGTCTCTTCTGAACTCTTTGCCAGATTTCAGCGAATCTTGGCGAGGATGATCAGTACTAAGCCTAGTTGCACCTATCATTGCCATGTTCTGGTTGAATGATTTTTGAAAGACTTATGGCCCCTTATACATAAACTTTATCTTGAGCCAGTAGGGCGTCCACAGGCCCTTTTGTTTTTTTTGTTAACGCCGTGTTGGATTTGACGAAACTTAGCAGGAAGCTAGTTGTTCCTATTGCGTTTTTTTTTTGGTTCATTGATTTTTGATGGAGTTATGGCCCCTCGACATTTTTACTTTTACTTTTCTTTTCGGCGCTACTCCTCCTAAACACCTTGTTGGATTTCGACGAAACCTGGCAGGAAGCATTGGTAAGATGTCTAGTTGTGCATGTTGCGCTTTTGTTCCAGTTCGCTGATTTTTGACGGTGTTATGGCCCTTTGACATTTTTAGCTCGACTGATCAGAGATCAGCAGAGCTTATGCCGTGGTGCGGCGTCAGTCATCTGTCTGTCCGTCTGTCTGTCTGTCCGTAAACTTTTTTTTGTAGCGACTACTCCTCTGAAACTACTGAATGGATTTTCATGAAACTTTACAGAAATGTTGCCCATGAAGTCTAGTTGATCCTAGCAAAAATTCATGTTGATGTGAAATCCAAGATGGCCACCAAATCTAAAAATAGGTTTTTAAAAAACAAGTTTGTAGCGACTACTTCTTGAAAACTATAAGTGATATTGATATGGGACTTTTTCTAAAATGATCAGCATGACATGATGTTGGTCCTTGTCAAAAATCGTTTTGATTCGACGTTAAACATGGCTGCCAGCGGCCATCTTTGTTTACATAGAATTATATAATGAAAACTTGTAGCGACTACTCCTCTGAAACTACTTGACGAATTTTCATGAAACTTCACAGGAATGTTGCTTTTGATGTCTAATTGATCCTAGCAAAATTTTAGGTCGGCCGGAAATTCAAGATGGCCGCCACGACTAAAAATAAATTTTCGAAATACAAGTTTGTAGCGACTTCTTCTTGAAAACTATAAGTGATATTGATATGGGACTTTTTCTAAAATGATCAGCATGACATGATGTTGGTCCTTGTCAAAAATCGTTTTGATTCGATGTTAAACATGGCTGTCAGCGGCCATCTTTGTTTACATAGAGTTATATAATGAAAACTTGTAGCGACTATTCCTCTGAAACTACTTGACGGATTTTCATGAAACTTCACAGGAATGTTGCTCTTGATGTCTAATTAATCCTAGCCTTGATGTCTAATTGATCCTAGCAAAATTTCAGGTCGGCCGGAAATTCAAGATGGCCGCCACGGCTAAAAATATTCTTGTTGGCGCTACTCCTCCTAAACGGCTTGTTGGATTTCTACGAAATTATGCAGGAAGCCTCAGTATGATGTCTAGTTGTGCAAAACACTGTATATCAATGAAATCTTGGACAAGTTTGAAAACCAACTAGATCTTGTTAGCAACGACAGAGTTATGCCCCTTGATTTGTTGAAAAATATTTTCCTTTTTTAGCTCTACTGATCAGAGACCAGCAGAGCTTATGCCGTGGTGCGTCGTCCGTCGTCCGTCTGTCTGTCCGTCTGTCTGTCCGTAAACTTTTTTTTGTAGCGACAACTCCTCTGAAACTACTGAATGGATTTTCATGAAACTTTACAGAAATGTTGCCCATGAAGTTTCGTTGATCCTAGCAAAAATTCATGTTGATGTGAAATCCAAGATGGCCGCCAAATCTAAAAATAGGTTTTTAAAAAACAAGTTTGTAGCGACTACTTCTTGAAAACTATAAGTGATATTGATATGGGACTTTTTCTAAAATGATCAGCATGACATGATGTTGGTCCTTGTCAAAAATCGTTTTGATTCGATGTTAAACATGGCTGCCAGCGGCCATCTTTGTTTACATAGAATTATATAATGAAAACTTGTAGCGACTACTCCTCTGAAACTACTTGACGGATTTTCATGAAACCTCACAGGAATGTTGCTTTTGATGTCTAATTGATCCTAGCAAAATTTTAGGTCGGCCGGAAATTCAAGATGGCCGCCACGACTAAAAATAAATTTTCGAAATACAAGTTTGTAGCGACTTCTTCTTGAAAACTATAAGTGATATTGATATTGGACTTTTTCTAAAATGATCAGCATGACATGATGTTGGTCCTTGTCAAAAATTGTTTTGATTCAACGTTTAACATTGCTGCCAGCGGCCATCTTTGTTTACATAGAGTTATATAGTAAAAACTTGTCTTATTAATGTCTAATTGATCCTAGCAATATTTCAGATCGGCCAGAAATTCAAGATGGCCACCACAGCTAAAAATAGATTTTTAAAAAAGAAGTTTGTAGCGACTACATCTTGAAAACTATAGGTGATATTGATATGGGACTTTTGTAAAATGATCAGCATGACATGATGTTTATCAGAGTCAAACATTATTTTGATTCGACATTAAACATGGCTGCCAGTGGCCATCTTTGTTTACATAGAGTTATATAATGAAAACTTGTAGCGACTTCTCCTCCGAAACTACTTGACGGATTTTCATGAAACTTCACAGGAATGTTGCTCTTGATGTCTAATTGATCCTAGCAAAATTTCAGGTCGGCCGGAAATTCAAGATGGCCGCCACGCTTAAAAATAAATTTTCAAAAAGCAAGTCTGTAGCGACTACTTCCTGAAATCAAAATCAATCAGTAGAGCTTCAAGGTCATTGACGTCTTGTTTAAATCTGTAGCCCCCCACACTCCCTCCCACGTCACCCCATCCCCCTTCATTTTTATGAAACTTTATTCATAGAAGAAAGTGGGACAAATTAAAAAATACCCATGCCAGACTAGACACAGCAGACTTATTGCCCATGATTACCAGGTGAGCGATCTAAGGCCTTCCTAGCCCTGTTGTTTTTTCGCAATGTTTTAAAAGAAGTACTGATGGGAATTTTTTTATCAATGACAGTTGATATAAGAGCCGTTTTAGGCAGTTGAGCGTCCGCAGGCCCTCTTGGGCCTCTTTTTACAAAATTATGGCCCCTTTTATACTTAGAATATTTGGTTAAAGTTTGTATGTAAGCTTGTTGGTTAACGTTTGTTTGTAAGCAGTTGTATCTCCAAAACTACTTTACATAATGAATGGATTGAAACTTCACACATGTATTCCCCATCATTAGACAACATCATACAGCCAGGTTCTGTAACTCATGCTTTTTATTTTAACAAAATTATGGCCCCTTTTATACTTGCAGAATTTGGTTAACAAGTGCAATAATTCTGTTCTGCAATCAACAAAATTATGCCCTTCAACATAGTGTCCCAATAAAGACACAAGGCCTTGGAAGTCGAGCGTCTGCACCGAATGGCGGTGCATCTTGTTAAGTTTTTGGTATGAACCGGCCGGGATTTAAACCCATGACCTCCCTCATTTGAAGCTGGCACTCTGCCATTACATCACCACCACTGCTTAGTACATGAAAATGCTGGCACTCTGCCATCACACCACCACCACCACGGGCTTAGTACATGAAAATGTTGGTATACACATGTAGTGAATTTCCAATTTTCAGAGGGAAAAAAATGAAAACTGTGTTAAACCTGTAGTCTTACTGAGAAAAATACCAAGATATTCTTTATTTAACTTGTATTCATGTTCCTTGCAGGTAACTCAGCTGTGACATTTTATGAGCTCAATTCCTTATATGGACATGACACGTTCTTGCTGGACTTGAATGGTGTTGGGGCTGCTGTTAAGGTGTGTAACTTTGCTTGTTTGACACGGAGTTATTGCCCATGATTTTTGAAAAGAGAGAAATTTCACTGGATCCACAATAACTTCAGTAGGTTCTGATTTTCACAAAATTTTAGTTAAAAGTTTTTTGTTTGTTTTTGACTGGACACCATTGCAGGGGTATTTATAATCACATTTAGTGATAATTCTAGTTGTATTATTACTGTGTTGTAGGGCTTTCTGGAGACTGGACACCATTGCGGGGGTATTTATAATCACATTTAGCGATAATTTTAGTTGTATTATTACTGTGTTGCAGGGCTTTCTGGAGACTAATCAAAGTGAGCAGGGTTTGCTGTCAAAACGGAATCAACATGGCGGCCATCACAGAGACAGGAAATTCTTCTAAAGTAGATGTTAACAGGGTGGATAAATTAGTGTGTTAAGTGTAACAGGTTGTTGCACTATTGTCAAACGAGTTTTATTTAAAATAGCGCTAAATTAAAACAACTTTAATAGGAATGGGTGAAATAATTATCAAAATTCTATATGAACTAATAAAGGAAATACAACCTCCATGGTGTCACAGATAGTTTAAACCTGACACCTCGGACATCTCTGTATTATACACTCATCGGAGAGGTCAGGAGGCAGCCTGTCTGGTTGTATCATGTCACCAGAAGGTTTTAGCTAGACGAGGGGTCCGAGGGAGGCTACTCAAATTTGTGTGTGTATAGGTGTTGATTTGTCCTCGCTGTAGTGCACTGGTCATTTTAGTGAGCAGACCTTGGTTTAAAGTCTGGTCAAGTGTGAAATTCTGTTCAAGTGTTACTCACAAGCTGATCTGGGTTTGCAATGGACGCAAATACTATTATAGTCGTGCTTAGCGGGTTAAGTGTTAAGTAAAACTTGTTTGAGACTAGTACAACATCCCTTTTACAGTTCATTGTGGATGAAATATCACTTAAAGGGTTCAAGCTCTCAATGGTGGTGAATAAAATGCTTGTGGAGAGAGGATCAAAGATCTTCCCTGCTTTTAAGGGTTAAAATACTCAGACAGTAAATGTGCCTCATAAAAATATTTGTTTTTATTTAAGAGAGATTTTGGTTTCGCTGTGCTTTCCTATTTAACACATGGTTGCATTTGATGTTTTTGACAAATCGAGAACGTGAAGCTGTTCTAACTATATTTAAAGAACATGATTGATAAAATAGTTCAGCGTTGACTGCTTGACCGCTCGAAATATAAGAGGAATATAGAAAATAACTTTGATAGGATATGTGTGTTGAGTATAAGTAATTATACCCCCTGCAAAATGGGGTGCGGAGGTGGGTATACTGGAATCACCTTGTCCGTCCGTCTGTCAGTAGACGCAATTCTTGTCCGGGCTATTTCTCAATAACTCCTTCTTAGAATTTCGCGAAACTTGCTAGGAAATATCAATATCGAGTGAACATGCGCATACAATCATGACGTTCCGGTTCGATAATTTACCACTGAGTTGTGGCCCTTTGTATTTCTAATATCTGTTCGTAGACACAATTCTTGTCCGGGCTATTTCTCAATAACTCCTTAGAATTTTGCGAAACTTGCTAGGAAGTATCAATATTGAGTGGACATGCGCATACTATCATGACGTTCGGGTTCAATAATTTTCCACTGAGTTATGGCCCTTTGTATTTCTAATATATATATAATACAAAATACTTGTCTGCACTATTTCTCTAAAACTCCTTGTTAGAATTTATTGAAACTTGCTAGGAAGTATCAATATCAACTAGATCAAGTGGAAATGTGCATCCTGACATGACGTTTCGGTTCAGTAATTTTCCACTGAGTTATGGCCCTTTGTATTTTTAATGCATTCCATACTTGATAGTCAAATAGAAAATTCTTGTTCGGGCTATTTCTCTAAAACCCCGTTTTATAATTTCGTGAAACTTGCTACAAAGCATCAATATCAAGTGGAGATGCGCATATTATCGTGATGTTCCGGTTCGATAATTTTACACTCATTTAGGGCCCTTTGTATTTCTAATGCCTTTCATACTTGGTAGTCAAATAGAAAATTGTCCGGGCTTTTACTCTATAATATATGTCTATATATCTTAGGGGACAAAGTCTTGTATGTTTACCCACCTTACAGCAAGTTGCCAGCGGTGGGTATTTGTCCGCCTCTGGCGACAGTTCTAGTTATACACTCTGAAGCTTGGCTAGCAGGTGATTGTACAGTATACCGGTTTTTCAAACAATTCAATGATAGATGGTCTATGGCTTATTGTAAAATATATTATAAATCATTAATTAAACTAGAAACGTTTTAGTGTAAATTACTTGTTGATCACACCCTTATGAAGGCATAGGGGTAAAATCCCCTTGAATTTCATGTTTATTTTTTCATTTTTGTCTTGTTCATTAAAGGTCTTCATCATGATCCCTGTATTGTTCCAGTTGTAATTTGATTGGTGGTAAAAAATAATGATCACGACACCAGCAAAAATGGAGTGTTGATAATGCCCCCTTTACACAGAAGGAGATCGTTGAGCGATACAAAATTGGCCCGATCTCTCTACGATCTCCTAAAACCTCAAACAAGTCGCTCATTGAGCGATCAAAAATTCAATTTTCGGCAACTTTAATGGCAATCTATAGAGATCATTGAGCAACCTTGGCGATCATTGAACGCTCATTGAAAGATCGCTGAGAGATCATTGGGAGACCGATGAGATCGTTGAGCGTTCGTTGAGAGATCGCTTACCTTGGTGATCGATCTCCTCATAGTTTTGGACTGGGTTAAAACTATGAGGAGACCGTGGCGACCGTAGAGATCACTGGAGGATCATTGAGAGATCATTGCGATATGTTGGCGATCACTGGGCGTTCATTGAAAGTTTGTCAAGACATCTGGCCAATTTTTGATCGCTCAACGATCGCAACCTCTGTGTAAAGCGGGTATAACAGAATTTGCAACAACTCTGCAGGTTTGAAGACTCTAGTCAGACTCTGCATTTTTTATCTTGATGTAAATGGAGGGTCAGCATGAACTGTTGATGAAACTTTAATATTTTGAATGTAAATAATGTGAAAGTCAGCTGCACTTATTTAAACCAGATATTGTATGTTAAAAACAATGAAACCAGTTATTTTAACTTGACATTATGAGCGTAAATTAAAATCACAAGCAAGATATTTTGAGAGTAAATTACAGGTAACTTGATATATTTTGAGAGTAAATTACAGGTAACTTGATATATTTTTATCATAAATTACATGTAACTTGTTATATTTTGAGTGTAAATTACATGTAACTTGATATATTTTGAGTGTAACTTACATGTAACTTTATATATTTTGAGTGTAAATTACATGTAACTTGATATATTTTGAGGGTAAATTACATGTAACTTGATATATTTTGAGTGTAAATTACATGTAACTTGATATATTTTGAGCATAAATTACTTCTAGTTTGATATTTTGAGTAACTTGTATGTAACTTGATATATTTTGAGTGTAACTTTCATGTAACTTGATATATTTTGAGTGTAAGTTACATGTCACTTTATATATTTTGGGTGTAAATTACATGTAACTTGATATATTTTGAGTATAACTTACATGTAACTTGATATATTTTGAGTGTAAATTTATATATTTTGAGTGTAAATTACATGTAACTTGATATATTTTGAGTGTAAATTACATGTAACTTGATATATTTTGAGAGTAAATTACATGTAACTTGATATATTTTGAGTGTAAATTACATGTAACTTGATATATTTTGAGCGTAAATTACTTCTAGTTTATTTTGAGTGTAAATCACAATCTTGTTATTTTATAAATATAAGTTACATGTACGTTGATATTTTATTTGTACATCAATAGTTTGTGTGCAAATTACAGGAACATTGTGTTTTGTGTTCAAATTACATATAAATTTATATAATGTGTGTGATTTACATGAAAGTTGATATTTTGTGTGTAAATTACATGTACATCACATTAATCCAGATACTTCCAAGTTTGTAATTCACCAGATCTATTTTTTCAACAATTCCTTGTTTTAATTGTTTTTTTAATTGCTTTATAATGTAGGGAATTGGTCTCAAGATAAGACTATGTTTGGGCTAAGTGCTTTATATCATAATATAGAGATAGGCCACTGCAGATCCCTTTCATGTTCATTTCATCATTTTTTGTTCATGTTCATTAAAGGTCTTCATCATGATCCCTGCATTGTTTCAGGTGCTATCTCGCTCGCATCAAAAGAGCAGTGGCAGAAAAACAATAACATGGCTCCAGCGTAAATGGAGTCTCTACGATAGAATTTGCAGCAACTCTGCAGTTCAGGGTGAGAAGGTTCTAGGCCCATTTTCCATATTTTATCTCGATGTACATGGAAGATGAGCCTGCCATGTTCATGCCTGTTAGGCGCCATATAACCTTTTCATGTGTTGGTGCGCCTTAAAACCCCAATTCAATTCAATTGTTCTTTCTTTGATATTACGTGTATACATACTTAAAATTGCTCTCCGTGGTCGAGAGGGTAAAGACGCTGTGTTTAAACCCTGTCGCGTTTCGTAGCTGCGGGTTCGAATCCCAATGGGAGCTCGACTTATCAAGTCTTCCGGATGGCGGGAAGTGTACAGTACTCCAAACAAACAAATATTAACAATGATAAAAAAATGCTTTAAATGAGCAATTTAATTTAATATCACTGGGAGCTCAACTTGTAAGTGAAAACGTGTTGATTCCTACGGATGGTGGAAGGTAAACAGCACAGGTTCTACCCAGGAATAAGTGGGTGGTCTGCCTTCACCACTAAAAATCGACCGTCACACATAGCCTTAAATATGCTGGAAAAGGACGTTAATCCCCTAATAAAACAAACAAACAAATAAATACTTAATGTTAAAAAGCGCAGATATATTATTTATAAGAAATGTTTTAACGGATCACTGTCATATAATATAGCTTTTACTGGTTGTTAGTTTATATAAACAGTTTCTCTAGCGTTGTCTAGTACATCAGCATTTTATTGGTCTAATTTATGTCTTTCTGCCGTATCTTCCATATTGCCATGTACATTTACGCCATATACACATGCATATATCAGTTGACGTATAGTTATTTCTAGCAATAATGTCGGTCGACCTAACCACATTACATGTCTAGTTATATGATTTGTCGACTAAATGTTCAATCTAGCAATAGTTTCAGTTCACCTAACGCGGCCAAACATTATGTCTAGCAATAGTCAGTTGACCTAATTTTTACCAGGTTGTTAATATCAATGAAAGCTCGGACAGTTTCAAAAACCAGCCAGATCGGACCAGGAACAGAGGATTTATGGCCCTTGATTTAGTTAAAACTGCTATATTTTGCCTCATTAAGACGATAGGGCCTTCATTTTTCATCCGATCTTTACTAAACATTACCAGATTGTTAATATAAATCAATGCTCGAATAAGTTCGAAAACCAAATCGGACCAGTAAAACCAGAGTTGTGGCCCTTGGTTTAGTTAAAATTGCTGTATTTTGCCTCATTAAGACCATAGGCCCTTCATTTTTCATCCGATCTTTACCTACATTTACCAGATTGTTAATATTGATGAAGGCTCGGACTAGTTCGAAAACCAGCCAGATTGGACCAGTAACAGCGGAGTTATAGCCCTTGATTTAGTTAAAAATACTGTATTTTGCCTCGTTATGATGATAGGGCCTTTTTTCATCTGATAATTACCAAACTTTACCAGATTGTTAATATCAATGAAAGCTTGTACAAGTTTGAAAACCAGCTATGTCAGACCAAAAACACAAGAGGTATGTGCCCTTGAGTTATTGAAAAATGCCATTTTCAGCCTTGTGAACACTAGTGCCTTTATTTTGTATTCTATCTTTCCTAAACTTTGCCAGATTATTGTTATCAATGAAAGCTTAGACGAGTTTGAAAACCAGCCAGATTGAACTGTAGCGTCTGAGTTATGGCCCCTTTTCAATATTTGGTAATGTACACTTGAAACAAAAGTGGTCTTGGGTTCAAATCTCACTGGAGGCATATATGTGTTTTTTTCATAAAAAAACTTGGTACATGGGTTGAATTTGTTGAATTTATTATATTTTTTTTATTTTTTTTTATTTTTTATTTTTTTTTTTTTTTTTAAATGTTTTTTTTTATTTTTTTTGATTATTTAATAAAAAATTTCTCATTTGAAACCTTCGTCATTTTTCTTGAATTGGGAGCTTAGGGCCCTTGTTGAATCAATATTACATAGAGTTATAGGGAAGAAAATCTTCCTCTCTGAAACTACAAGAGATAAAGGTTTAATATTTATTATCAGCTTATGGATCCTCTACCAAGTTTGTTCAAATAGTGACCCTGGGGTCAAATTTGGCCCCGCCCCAGGGGTCACAGTTTTACATAGACTTATATAGGGAAAATCTTCAAAATTCTTCTTTTCTGAAACTATACTCGGTAAAAAAAAAGTTGGACCAGGGTATATAAAGTCATATAAAAATAAAAATAGTGGACAGAATTTAAGTATCTTTTTTTAGTAACCAAGGTCTACCCTACTCAGTTAATTTGGTACCAGAAACATTAAATTCCAAACAAGATTTGATTTTAAAAAAATATCGCGAACACACAAAGGGTCTGTAGAACATGTTGCAAAGTCCATAAAAAGTAACATCAATACAGACATTTGAGTAACCAATAAAAATATTATTATTTTTTTGCAAACTTCCGTTGTAAACGATAATTATTGTTGATTGTTGATCGATGATAACACAACATTGGCGGATTTGGAACGGTTGCTACAAGCTTTCTGGACACAGATTTAACAGCACACTATCATAAATCTTGTGTATTCGACCAGGGACAGGCTCATGGAGTGACATGGAAATGATGGCGGATATACTCATTATTGAGAAATTTTGTAACTTTTTTAGTGACCCTTAGTGCATTCGGATAGCTACTGTGATTGTTTAGCGGTGCTATTGTTTTGTTTACTTTATTTTATGTAATGAAATTCATTTTTGTCTGATTTGATACATAGAATATTAAAATCCGTCCACTGGTTTTCTTTTGACGCGCCGTTATATGCCCTGGTCCAAAACTTTTTTTACCGGGTATATAAGAGCCAAAGGTTTAATATTTTGCATTTACCATCAGCTTATGGTCCTCTACCAAGTTTATTCAAATGATGGCCCTGGGGTCAAATTTTGCCCCGCCCCAGGGGTCACAGTTTTACATAGACTGATATCGAGAAAAACTTAAAAAATCTACTTCTCTGAAACTATAAGAGTTAAAGGTTTAATATTTGGAATTTATTATCAGCTTATGTTTCTCTACAAAGTTTGTTCAAATCGTGACCCTGGGGTCTAATTTGGCCCCACCCCAGGGGTCACAGTTTTATATAGACATATATAGGGAAACATTTTAAAAAATCTTCTCCGAAACTACAAGTGTCAAAGGTTTAATATTTTGTATTTACTCTCAGCTTATGGTCCTCTACCAAGTTTGTTTGAATGGTGACCATGGGGTCAAATTTGGCCCCACCACACGGGTCACATGTTTTACATAGAAATCTTCTTCTCTGAAATTACAAGAACCAAGTTTAATATTTTGTATTTACACTCTGCTTATGGTCCTGTACCAAGTTTGTTCAAATGGTGATCCTGGGCTCAAATTTGGCCCTGCCCCAGGGTCACATCTCAAAACTTGGTTTGAGTGTTTATATTAAAGAAAGTTTGATTTGTTATAAAGCTAGCCAAATTTGAACCAAATACATTCCTCCCCCTATATCTTGGTAATTGAAGACACATCATGGTTATAAAAATATAGTTTGATCCTGCCATATCTGACACACAGTCCTTCTTCCTCCCCCCCACCACCCACCCACCCACCGCCACAGTCCACCCCACCCAACCATGGACACCATATAGCCAGTAGAGCAATACAGGCCCTCTTGGGCTTCTTGTTTCTGTAGTGGCATGTGCTTTTTGGCAAGGTATGCCAAAGATATATTCAGTTTTTTGTGGCAATCGTTCACAAAGTGAAATGGGGTCTAATAGGAATCTCGTCGTCTGTAACATCACATTGCCTAACACATTGTTGTCATGTTGCGTCCCGTCCTGTCACGTAGCATATTTTTATCATTGCATTCCTGAAACAATTTTGAATGGGTTGTTCCCAAACTTTATAGTTACATAACAACTGATGACCTTATGTCCCTCTACACCATGCCCCCATTGTTGATCGCATAATTTATTATAGAATTATGGCCCTTTGTTTGACATAGAACTTGCCCCGTGTGGTTGCCGGGGGCCCCGTTTGGTCACGGGGCAAAGAATACGGCCACTGCAGATCACTTTGGAGGGGTAGGCAGAGGGGTAGAATCCCCCAAATTCATGTTCATTTTATCATTTTTTGTTCATGTTCATTCAAGGTCTTCATCATGATCCCTGCATTGTTTCAGGTGCCATCTCGCTCGCATCAAAGAGCAGTGGCAGAAAAACAATAACGTGGCTCCGGCGTAAATGGAGTTTCTACGATAGAATTTGCAGCAACTCTGCAGTTCAGGGTGAGAAGGTTCTAGGCCCATTTTCCATATTTTATCTCGATGTACATGGAAGATGAGCCTGGCATGTTAATGCCTGCTAGGCGCCATATAACCTTTTCATGTGTTGGTGCGCCTTAAAACCCCAATTCAATTCAATTCAATTGACATAGAACTTAAGTGGGGTATTCATCTCCTTTAGTGATAGTTCTAGTTTTTTTAATGTTTTTTAATGTAAATTAGTATCGTATACATTTTCAATATTACATAATGCAGCACTTTAATTTTGATAAGAATAATTTGACAGTTTCTGACTTTTTGCTCCCCGTGTGATTGAAATACAACCACTGCAAATCCTGCTAGAGGCAGATGGGTAGGAACCCCCCCCCCCCCACCACCACACCCTTCATGTTCATTTTATCATTTTTTACCATGCTCATTCAAGGTCTTTATCATGACACCGCGTATGGAAACGTGGCTCCATCATAAATGGAGTGTCTGCTATAGAAGGTGCAGCAAATCTGTAGTTCTGCAGGTTAGAAGGTCCCAGGTCGATTCTCCATATTTTATCTAAATGTAAATGGAGGAAGAGCCTGGCATGTTCATCCCTGTTTGGCGCCATATAAACTTTCTTGTGTTGGTGCGACGTAAAACCACAATTCAATTCAATTCAACTGACTTTTTGCTCAGATACACTACTTTTATTATTGTTATGCATATGAGCACATACATTGTGATATTTGTTATACCCCCTCTTTCACAAAGTGAAGTGGGGCCTATATAGGAAATATGTTGTCCGTAACGTCGCTTTGCGTCCCGTCGCGTAAACACATTTTTGTCCCATCCCATCACGTCGCGTAACCCTTTTTCATTACTAGCATTTCTCAAACGGTTTTGAATGGGTTGTTCCCAAACTTCATAACAACTGATGACCTTATGTCCCTCTACATCACCTATGGTTGATTGCCTAATTTTTAGCTCTACTGGCCAAAGGCCAGGCGAGCTTATGCGATCACTTTTTGTCCATCCGTCCGTCTGTCCGCTTGAAGGATTTTGATGAAACTTATTCACAATGATATTTGGGATAGTTAATTTCAGATCTGTGTTTTTCGCAGCTGCCAGTCATCCAAGATGGCTGCCATGGCTAAAAATAGGTCAAATTTAAGGAAATTTCAAACGACATCTCCTCCAAAACCACTTATTCCATTCTACTGATATATCATTTTCTTGTTCCTTGGGTTGGCCTCTATCAAGTTTGTGTTTTTCGTTATCGTCGAATAATCAAAATTGCCGCCACGGCGACTCAAAGTTTACATAGAGTTATAAAGGAAAAGGTTAAAAATGACATCTTCTCTGAAGCCGCTGGAAGAATTTTAATGAAACTTAATCACAATGATATTTGGGATAGTCCCTCTCAGATTTGTGTTTTTTGCAGCCGCCAGTCATCCAAGATGGCCGCCATGGCTAAAACTAGGTAAAATTTAAGTAAATTTCAAACGACATCTCCTCCGAAACCACTTATTCCATTCTTGTGAAATATCATATACATGTTCCTTGGGTTGGCCTCTATCAAGTTTGTGTTTTTCGTTTTTGTCTTATAATCAAAATGGCCACCACGGCGACCCAAAGTTTACATAGAGTTATATAGGAAAAGGTTAAAAATGACATCTTCTCTGAAACCCCTTGAAGGATTTTGATGAAATGTAATCACCATGATATTTGGGATAGTCCCTCTCAGATTTGTGTTTTTCGCGGCCGCCAGTCATCCAAGATGGCCGCCATGGCTAAAAATAGGCCAAATTTAAGGAAATTTTAAACGACATCTCCGACGAAACCACTTATTCCATTCTTGTGAAATATCATATACATGTTCCTTGGGATAGCCTCTATCAAGTTTGTGTTTTTTGTTATCGTCAAATAATCAAAATGGCCGCCACAGTGACCTAAAGTTTACATAAGAGTTATATAGGAAAAGGTTAAAAATTACATCTCTGCAACCGCCTGAAAGATTTTGATGAAACTTAAGCACAATGATATTTGGGATAGTCCCTCTCAGATTTGTGTTTTTTGCGGCTGCCAGTCATCCAAGATGGCTTCCATAGATAAAACTAGGTCAAATTTAAATAAATTTCAAACGACATCTCCTCGGAAACCACTTATTCCATTCTTGTGAAATATCATATACATGTTCCTTGGGTTAGACTCTATCAAGTTTGTGTTTTTCATTATCGTCAAATAATCAAAATTATTCAAAATGGCCGCCACGATAACCCAAAGTTTACATCGAGTTATATATAGGAAACATGTTTCTTCGGTTGACCTCTATTATGTTTATGTTTTTGAATCACATCATGCAAGTAGAGCGTCTACAGGCCCTCTTGGGCCTCTTGTTTATTACAGAATTATGGCACTTTGTTTGGACTTATTTACAATAAAAAAGCAAGAGTTATAATTCATCACCTTCAGTAATATATAGTTTTAGTTGCATCTAACTTTTAGATTTTATACACATTCATCAGTTCATTTCCAATTTCATATATTCATATACATTATAAATTTGATTTGGCCGTATGAATGATATTGTACAAGAATTCAAAATCAAAAAAAGTGAAAGTGAGATTTTTATATGTCGCAGAAGAGCACCTTTTTGGTGGTGGGACTTAAAATTACTCCAGTAAGAGTTAAGATACTAGAATTGCACTTATTGCGTTTACCTTAATCATGAAGCTAAAGCAGTTACACGGATGGTAAAACTGTTAAAACATGTTCCAAACACCTTGGCCAATTTTGACCAAATTTCGCATGGATGACGCTGAGGTCAATGCCCTTCAAACTTGTATAAAAAGCATCATAATTGACAACTGCGAGAAGCAGTATTGTATGTTCTAATGCACGTTCTTATTCATTGGATGAACTTTAGACCTATTAAGGCCTTTAGTTTTTGATTATTCGTTCTTACCAACCATTGAGACGGAGGCTGAGGGGGGAGAAAAAAAAAGAGAAATTAAAAGTTATTTTTTTATTTTTCATTCGAAAGGAAAAGAGAATGACATATTCGATTAGAATCTGGGAGGAGGTAAAATAAAATTAAAATGATCAAATTTCCTATGGAAAAATAAAAATACAATCTCGTTTTGTCGTAGGAGGGTTCGTAAAACGAACAATCAAATAGAAACCTCTCAAGCTTATTTATTGCACCTCGCACAAAATCCTAGGAATTTCATTGGTTTAGAGCTGTCACATGGTGACCCTCTATTATTCTATAGTGGGTCAGTAGATTTCATAGAGGGTCACTAAAAAAATATGGACTACAGTTAATTATGATTCAAAGTTTAAATCATTTGCAAATAGTTCTTTAAATCGTTAGTAACAAACATAAGTAAATTTAATAATGTTTTTAAACTGTACCGGTCGTGACGTCAACGTCGTAGTGACGTCAACATCATGACGTCAAATTGCGCGAACGTCTCAAATGACGTTGACGCTCCATTATAATGGATTAAATATCGGCGTTTGCCTTAAAAAAGGTGCTCGATGCAGTAAATCAGTTATTGGGTTTGTTACTGACCCCCTACAGAAATATGTGGGGTCAGTCAAATGTATAGGGGGACTCGGCTATCGCCTCGCCCCCTATCAATCTCACTGACCCCACATATTTCTGTAGGGGTTCAGTAACAAACCCAATAACTAATATTGTAATATGACTCCTGCATCCTTGAAGCAAGGCACATAACACTATCAATTCATAATTTTCCATTGCAGAGATGTTGAGATTTTATCTTGTGTTCAGTAGGTGATAAAATTTGTGTTACTCAGTTTTTATCGTTAGGTTCTATAGTAAAATAAAAACCTTTAGCAGAGTAAAAAGACATCATTTTCAAGATTTTGATTTTGAAAGATCCATGAATATCATAATTTTCCATTGCAGAGATGTTGAGATTTTATCTTATTTTCAGTAGGTGATAAAATTTGTGTTACTCGGTTTTTATCTTTAGGTCTATAGTAAAATAAAAATATTTGACGAAGTAAAAGGACGATCATTTTCAAGATTTTGATTTTAAAGATCCATGTATTGAATCAATTTGCATGAATGAATGTGCATGAAATATGCAGAGTTTTACAATAATCACACTGTAGATACTTTAATTTAACAGTAAACTTGGTTGAACATCAAGGATAAAGACCGAGTTTATCACCTATCAGAATGTATTAGGTATGTCTTATTTGTGGTCACTGATTGATCAGTTTTTAGCTCTACTGATCAGAGATCAGCAGAGTTTATGCCGTGGTGTGGCGTCCGTCGTCCGTCCGTCCGTCTGTCTGTCCGTAAACTTTTATTTGTAGCGACAATTCCTCTGAAACTACTGGATGGATATTCTTGAAACTTTACAGAAATGTTGCCCATAAAGTCTAGTTGATCCTAGCAAAAGTTCATGTTGATGTGAAATCCAAGGTGGCCGCCAAAGCTAAAAATAGAGTTTTAAAATACAAGTTTGTAGCGACTATTCTTGAAAACTATAAGTGATATTGATATGGGACTTTTTCTAAAATGATCAGCATGACATGATGTTGATCCTTGTCAAAAATCGTTTTGATTCAACGTTAAACATGGCTGCCAGCGGCCATCTTTATTTACATAGAGTTATATAGTAAAAACTTGTAGCGACTACTCCTCTGAAACTACTTGACAGATTGTCATGAAACTTTACAGGAATGTTGCTCTTGATGTCTAATTGATCCTAGCAAAAGTTCAGATCTGCCAGAAATTCAAGATGGCCGTCACAGCTAAAAATAGATTTTTAAAAAATAAGTTTGTAGCGACTACTTCTTGAAAACTATAAGTGATATTGATATGGGACTTTTTCTAAAATGATCAGCATGACATGATGTTGATCCTTGTGGAAAATTATTTTGATTCGACGTTAAACATGGCTGCCAGTGGCCATCTTTGGTTACATAGAGTTATGTAGTAAAAACTTGTAGCGACTACTCCTCTGAAACTACTTGACGGATGTTCATGAAACTTCACAGGAATGTTGCTCTTGATGTCTAGTTGATCCTAAAAAAAATTTCAGGTCGGCCGGAAATTCAAGATGGCCACCACAGCTAAAAATAGATTTAAAATAAATAAGTTTGTAGCGACTACTTCTTCAAAACTATAAGAGATATTTATATGGGACTTTTTCTAAAATGATCAGTATGACATGATGTTGGTCCTTGTCGAAAATCGTTTTGATTTGACGTTAAACATGGCTACCAGCAGCCATCTTTGTTTACATAGAGTTATATAATGAAAACTTGTAGCGACTACTCCTCTGAAACAACTTGACGGATTTTCATGAAACTTCACAGGAATGTTGCTCTTAATGTCTAATTGATCCTAGCAAAATTTCAGGTCGGCCGGAAATTCAAGATGGCCGCCACGGTTAAAAATAGATTTTCAAAAAACAAGTCTGTAGCGACTACTTCCTGAAATCAAAATCAATCAGTAGAGCTTCAAGGTCATTGACTTCTTGTTTTGATGATGCTCCATCAAAATAATGAATTAAGAAAATGCATTTATTTACAATGGTGCATTAAAGCCATTTTTGAAAGAGTTTATACCAGTGTGAATACCATTCCCAGGCATAATAAGCTCCTATGCAAAATTATATGCATGTGCTGTTAAATATAATGATCTCTTTTGATAAATATTGATTGTTTTTGGAAAATATATATATATTTGTTTGCAAGCATTACTATTGTGTTTTATTTTGCATACCATACCAAGTTGTTCATATTTATACACCCGCTTGCTTACACATACTGAAGTGGGGGCTTTATAGAAATCGCGCTGTCCGTAACGGTGCATCCCATTGCATCCAGTCGCGTCGCACCCCATTTCGTAACAATTTTTTTTACTTGCACTTCTCATCAATTTTGAATGGGTGCTTCCTTAACTTCATATACAAATAATAACTGATGACTTGATGTCCCGCTACATCACCCATTGTTGATTGCCTAATTTATTACAGAATTATGGCCCTTTGTTTGACTCGGAATTCTTCCACTGTAATATTGTATATGTCCCGTAACAATTGTAACTAACTAATTGCATTTCTCAGTTCCCAGTGGATTGTTCCCAAACATCATATACGCATAACAACTGATGGCCTTTCACATCATACATTGTTGATTGCCTAATTTATTATTTCTGGTGCTACTTGAATGGTGGCAGACAACAGTGATCGTGGAAAATGAAGCGTTTGCAACAATCATCGTGGGAAATGGTGTGTTTGCAACAATGATCATGGAAAATGAAGTGTTTGCAACAATGATCTTGGGAAATGGAGTGTTTGCAACAATGATCGTGGAAAATGAAGTGCTTGCAACAATAATCGTGGGAAATGAAGTGTTTTCAACAATGATCGTGGGAAATGGAGTGACTGCAACAATGATCATGGAAAATGAAGTGTTTGCAACAATGATCATGGGAAATGGAGTGTTTGCAAAGATGATCATGGGAAATGAAGTGTTTGCAACAATGATTGTGGGAAATGGAGTGTTTGCAACACTAATCGTGGGAAATGAAGTGTTTGCAACAATGATCGTGGGAAATGGAGTGTTTGCAACAATGATGTTGAAAATGAAGTGTTTGCAACAATGATCATGGAAAATGGAGTGTTTGCAACAATGATCGTAGGAAATGAAGTGTTTGCAACAATGATCGTGGGAAATGGAGTGTTTGCAACAATGTTCGTGGAAAATGAAGTGTTTGCAACAATGATCGTGGGAAATGGTGTGTTTGCAACAATGATCAGGGAAAATGAAGTGTTTGCAACAATGATCAAGGAAAATGAAGTGTAAGTGTTTGCAACAATGATCGTGGGAAATGAACTGTTTGTAACAGAATTTGATTTGCAGCAACTCTGCAGGTGAGAAGGTTCTAGGCCCATTCTGCATATGTCTTCCCCCACCAGTGTAAGCTGGGAAGTCGCCAGATGACCTTGGCTGTTCGGTGAGACTATAAAATCCAATTCAGTTCAATTCCATTCTGCATGTTTTTATCTAGATGTAAATGGAGAGTGGACCTGGAATGTTCATGTTGGCACCATATAACCTTTTTGTGTTAAAACCCCAATTCAGCCCATTCAAAATTCACGGAGAATCAAATTGTAAGAAGAACATCTTTTTAATAAATTGAAGACATTTTTTTCATGAATTGAGACATTTTAGCTCGATCTCTTGATCAAAGATCACCAGAGCTTATGCCGTGTTGCAGTCTGTCGTCAATCCGTCTGTCTGTAAACTTTTTTTGTAGCGACTTTTCCTCTGAAACTACTGGATGGATTTTCATGAAACTTTACAGAAATGTTGCCCATGGAGTCTAGTTGATTCTAGCAAAAATTCATGTTAATGTGAAATCCAAGATGGCCGCCAAAGCGAAAAATAGATTTTTAAAAAACAAGTTTGCAGCGACTACTTCTTGAAAACTATAAGTGATATTGATATGGGACTTCTTCTAAAATGATCAACATGACATGATGTTGGTCCTTTTCGGAAATCGTTTTGATTCGACGTTAAACATGGCTGCCAGCGGCCATCTTTGTTTACATAGAGTTATATAGTAAAAACTTGTAGCGACTACTCCTCTGTAACTACTCGACGGATTTTCATAAAATTCCACAGGAGTGTTGCTCTTGATGTCTTATTGATCTTAGCAAAATTTCAGATCGGCCAGAAATTCAAGATGGCCGCCATGGCTAAAAATAGATTTTCAAAATACATGTTTGTAGTGATTACTTCTTGAAAACTATAAGTGATATTGATATGGGACTTTTTCTAATATGATCAGTATGACATGATGTTGATCCTTGTCAAACATTATTTTGATTTGACGTTAAATATGGCCGCCAGTGGCCATCTTTGTTTACATAGAGTTATATAATGAAAACTTGTAGCGACAACTCCTATGAAACTACTTGACGGATTTTCATGAAACTTCACAGGAATGCTGATCTAGCTATCAAAAACCTATCAGTAGAGCTTCAAGGTCCTTGACCTCTTGTTAAAAACAATGTTGTAACGACTACTTCTTGAAAACTAAGTGATATTGATATGGGATTTTTTCTAAAATGATCAGCATGACATGATGTTGATCCTTGTCGAAAATCATTTTGATTTGAGATTAAACATGGCTGGCAGCGGCCATCTTTGTTTACATAGAGTTATATTGTAAATACTTGTAGCGACTACTCCTCTGAAACTACTTGACGGATTTTCATGAAACTTAACAGGAATGTTGCTCTTGATGTCCAATTGATCCTAGCAGAATTTCAGGTCCGCCATAAATTCAAGATGGCTGCCACGGCTAAACATAGATTTTTTAAAAAACAAGTTTGTAGCCACTACTCCTTGAAAACTATAAGACTAGTGATATTTATATGGGGCTTTTTCTAAAATGATCAGCATGACATGATGTTGGTCATTGTCAAAAATCATTTTGATTTAACGTTAAACATGGCTGGCTGCATCTTTGTTTACATACAATTATGTAGTAAACATTTGTAGCGACTACTCTGAAACTACCAGATGGATTTTCATGAAACCTCACAGGAATGTTACTCTTAATGTCTAATTGATCCTAGCAAAATTTGAGGTCGGCCGGAAAGTCAAGATGGCCGCCACGGCTAAAAATAGATTTTTAAAAAAGTTTGTAGTGACTACTTCTTGAAAACTATAATTTTATGTGAAATCCAAGATGGCTGCCAAAGCTAAAAATAATTTTTTAAAAACAAGTTTGTAGCGACTACTTCTTGAGAAGTATAAGTGATACTGATATGGGAATTTTTTATAAAATGATCAGCATTACATGATGTTGATCCTTGTCGAAAATTATTTTGAATCGACATTAAACATGGCTGCCAGCGGCTATCTTTGTTTTCATAGAGTTACATAATGAAAACTTGTAGCGACTACTCCTCTGAAACTGCCCTGTGTGGTTCTCGGGGGCCCCGTTTGGTCAAGGGGCAAAGAATAGGGCCACTGCAGATCCCTTTGGAGGGATAGGCAGAGGGGTAGAATCCCCCCAAATTCATGTTCATTTTATCATTTTTTGTTCATGTTCATTAAAGGTCTTCATTATGATCCCTGCATTGTTTCAGGTGCTATCTCGCTCGCATCAAAAGAGCAGTGGCAGAAAAACAATAACGTGGCTCCAGCGTAAATGGAGTTTCTACGATAGAATTTGCGGCAACTCTGCAGTTCAGGGTGAGAAGGTTCTAGGCCCATTTTCCATATTTTATCTCGATGTACATGGAAGATGAGCCTGGCATGTTCATGCCTTTTAGGCGCCATATAACCTTTTCATGTGTTGGTGCGCCTTAAAACCCCAATTCAATTCAATACCTCTGAAACTACTTGACGGATTTTCATGAAACTTCACAGGAATGTTGCTCCTGATGTCTAGTTGATCCTAGTTGATTCAACATTAAACATGGCCGCCAGCGACCATCTTTGTTTACAAAGAGTTATATAATAAAACCTTGTAGCGACTACCCCTCTGAAACTACTTGACGGATTTTCATGAAACTTTACAGGTATGTTGCCCATGATGTCTAGTTGATCCTAGCAAAGATTCACATTTATGTTAAGTTCGTAGCGACAACTTCTTGAAAAGTATAAGTGATACTGATATGGGACTTTTTTCTAAAATGATCAGCATTACATGATGTTGATCCTTGTTGAAAATTATTTTGATTCGACATTAAACATGGCTGCCAGCGGTCATCTTTGTTTACATAGAGTTACATAATAAAAACTTGTAGCGACTACTCCTCTGAAATTACTTGACAGATTTTCATGAAACTTCACAGGAATGTTGCTCCTGATGTCTAGTTGATCCTAGCAAACTTTAAGGCCACGGCTAAAAATAGATTTTAAAAACCAAATTTGTAGCAACTACTTCCTGAAAACTATAAGTGATATTGATATGGGTCCTTGTCGAAAATTATTTTGATTCAATATTAAACATGGCTGCCAGTGGCCATCTTTGTTTACATAGAGTTATATAGTAAAAACTTGTAGCGACTACTCCTCTGAAACTGCTTGACAGATTTTCATGAAACTTCACAGGAATGCTGATCTAGCTATCAAAACCTATCAGTAGAGCTTCAAGGTCATTGACCTCTTCTTAAATATTTAGATTAGTCTAACATGTCTCAGGAAAGCCTGATGTGTTCCCTTTAAACCTGTTTGCCTGTAATATGGAGTTATAATCGATATTCTCCCATATGTTTAAATACATTATTGGTCCAATATAATCAACACGTGGTGTTCAGACTAGAACTAGAAAGGTACATAATATGCAAAAGATATGATTTTTTATTTGACCCACACCAAATTGAATGTCAATCCCAAGAGATTTTCATTCGTTACATACTTAATATTTAATTCAATTAATGTCATTAACAATGGGTGATGCATGTCGTCGCGGAGACCAGACGTGACCTATATCTCGGTGAAAATCATATGAGAAAGAAGCAAGATACGCATGTCATATCGGAGACGGGACGGTACGGGATCTATATTTTTGTCGAAAGTAGGTCACAACGACCCGAAATTCTGCACATGATGTTAGATGCATATAACATAATGGTGAAGTTCAATAAAAATTCTGAGACCGGACGTTACCTATATTTCGTCGAAAGGAGGTCAAAGTGACCCGAAATTTTGCACATGATGTTAGATACATATATGGAACATTCTGGTGAACTTTGGTGAAAATAGAAAGAATCAAGAAACGCATGTTGTTACGGAAACCGGTCGTGGCCTATATTTCCTTAAAAAATCGGACTGATGGACTACCGGACAAACTAACAAACGGACGCACTTACACAGAAACGCATATTGCTGCAGAAACTGGCCGTGGCCTATATTTCTTTCAAAAATGGGACTAACTGACAGACGATCTGACGAACTAACGAATGGCCACATATACACCCGGACGACATTGTGATCGCTAATTAAGTCTTTCAAAAATGGGACTAACTGATGGATGATCGGACGAACTAACGAATGGCCACATATACACCCGGACGACATTGTGATCGGTAAGTCGAGATCCGTAAACGGGCTCGGCAGTAATTATTAAGAACACGCCCGGGAATTGCACCGCCAGCATTGCTTTTACAATACCGAGAGTTTAAGGCGGAGAATTTCCGGTAAGGCAGACGAGCGATAAAATATGGCGGAATTGAGGTAGGTGTTCAACATCGTGCACGATTGTTTTTGTATTTAAACCTTTTTTTTTTCCAAAAATCGGAGAATGTCATTGATCAAAGCGACTATTCCTAGAATTTGGGCTTCGACCATCTAAATTTGTCATTCTTATTGGGGTTGTTTAACTGACAAACTGACCGGTTAATTACGTTTTTCTTCAGGTAAGTGTATATGTTATTGAGTGTTTGTTAATGTGTATTTAAACAATAGTTGTAATAATATGATAGGAAAACATAAATAGGCATCTCTCAAAACGACAAATATGCCCACATTTAGTTTGTTCTTATTGCATAGCACGCCTGCAGTGTAGGTTGCACGCCTGTACTGCCGAGCATTTTTTGCGATAATGCTTCTTCAATTTACCATATTTGTGTCTAGAAATTCGCATAATATAAATTATGCAAGTCAGATATCTATATCTATGGCTGGGAAATGTAAATTCCCAAATTGTGGGAATAGTCGCTTTGGTCAATTGGCTAGCACATGACATTCTCCGATTTTTTAAAAAATGTTTAAATACAAAAACACTCGTGCACAATGTTGAACACCTACCTCAGTTCAGGCAATGTTTATCGCTCGCCTGCATTACCGGAAATCCTCCGCCTTAAACTCTCGGTAGTGTAATAGCAATGCTGCCGGGGCGATTCCCGGGCGCGAATAATGCTTTGTCAGTTTGCAAGGTAAATACCGGTTTGTTGATTCCAATAACAACTCGGAGAAGTTCGAAAACCAGCTGGATCGGGCCTGGTATGAAAATTGAATATAGGGACATGATCGTGCTAATATTACCAGAGTCGTGACCCTTGTTTGAATGAAAATGCCATGTACTGCTTTGCGAACAGTTTAGCACCTTCAATTTGTATTTAATCTTTACCAAACTTGACCAGTTTCTTGACATTGATGAAAACTCAGACAAGGTCGAAAACCAGCTAATATATGTATATTATATAAGTAACACCAGAGTACAGCCCCATGAATTATTGAAAAATTCCATATTCTGTTTTTTGAACACTGGCATCTTCACACTAAAACTTGTATTTGATCTGTACCAAACTTGGTTGATATTGACAGCATTGACAAGTTTGAAAACCAGCTATATCAGATTAGTAAAAACACTCCGATTTTGGCCCGTCTTTGGCAAGTTGTTATTAAAAGCTCTTACGAGTTCGAATACAAGACATATACAAGTGATATCGGAGAAGAAACAATAGAGTTGTTGCCCTTGAATAATTTAAAATTGCTATATTTTTTTACTTCGTTAGCACGTTGATAAATCTACACACTATGTTCACGCCTACTAGACTCCGCAACCGCCTCCAAAAAGAGGTGATAATACGACGTTTCGGAGACACTTCCGGTGCGGTTGCGGAGAGCAAATTGAAGCAGCAACGGTAAGTGTGAATTTAATATTTTCGTTTTTTTCGGCCTTAACTCGATCTTTTTCAAAAATCGGGGAATGTGATACGATGTAGGAATGTTTTCCCTTCCTGTTTCATGTGTTGGTTTCGAAATTTATTGAAAAATGTGGTCCGTAGAACTGTCATAAGTCAATCAACGAGTGTAATTTTCTCAACTGGACATGGTTTTTACTCCATTTTACTGCTGTTTTGTGAGAAATCTGCCCACGAATGAGGTCTATGACTTTGAAATCACCTATCTTTCATCGTTCAATAAAAAAAATTCAATCGAATATAAACTGAAAAGAATTATGGTCATTTTTTATGAAGAGGCGGTGTCGGAGAGTAAGAGGCGGATTCGGAGAGTAAGAGGCGGTTTCGGAGACATAGATAAATAATAGGTAAACGCTTTGAGACGGTATAATTAGTGGTGCGCACATTTCGTCAAGTCTATTTTTAACTCATGGTTCCCGCATTTGTTCCACTGTGTGCGACAGGTGTCACTGCGCGATTGACCTGTGTGATTCTGAGCAAGGCATGCCGGTAATCAATGGCGGTGTAAACAATAATACCGTCTGCTGCGAGTTATATTTTGGGGATGACTGGCCACTATCTTCTAATTTTGACAGGTTCATATATACCTACCCGTGTCAGATCCATAATTAGACCAATATCTGTCACAAGTTGACCGATATCATTTATTAAATAGTTTGTCGCTACCTCGTGAGTAGCTCGTGGCTAATTAGCATAATACCTATTGAAAGTAATTCAAAAGTCACGAAAGAGAAAGCGTTATGTTTAGACGGTAAAATGATGGTAAATAAAAGCTTCAGGTTTTGGTTATTAAACTATGAACTCCGTGTTCCGTGTTGTTACAAAATGATTTAAAACAATTTATTGAAATATGAAGTAATCCGTTAGCGGTTATGCGTATGCGTATGTAGACAAAAGCCATATTTTTGCTCGGTAATGCGTCTTAGTATAGAGGCCTATCGTCAATTGTGACGTAGCCGGTGTATATATTTCTGGGAAGCTGGTCCTCGGTAAACAATTATTAGGATGATAATAAATGGTATAAGATCGGCTTTGAAATTGATGCAAAATGAATTAAAGTTTTTTAAACTTCATAAGAACGCATCCAGTACTATTATTGATAGAGGATTATATAAAATGAACGTGCTTATCATTTATTTAGAATTCATTTGCATCTATTATGCGATTTCGGATCAGATCAACTATGGGTTGCATCGTGCATTTTACGGACGATTCAGTAAATTTAGTAGCGACTAAGACTTATTGTTCAATGCTGGGTAGGACCAGTAACAAGTATCTGCACAAATGATTCATCATAATTTATTGTATTGATACATTACTTATTAATTTAAATCAGTATAGATCTATTATATAGAGTATATGTCTCCGAAACCGCCTCTTACTCTCCGAATCCGCCTCTTACTCTCCGACACCGCCTCTTCATAACATATTACCATAATTCTTTTCAGTTTATATTCGATTGATTTTTTTTTTATTGAACGATGAAAGATAGGTGATTTCAAAGTCATAGACCTCATTCGTGGGCAGATTTCTCACAAAACAGCAGTAAAACGGAGTAAAAACCATGTCCAGTTGAGAAAATTACACTCGTTGATTGACTTATGACAGTTCTACGGACCACATTTTTCAATAAATTTCGAAACCAACACATGAAACAGGAAGGGAAAACATTCCTACATCGTATCACATTCCCCGATTTTTGAAAAAGATCGAGTTAGGGCCGAAAAAAACGAAAATATTAAATTCACACCTACCGTTGCTGCTTCAATTTGCTCTCCGCAACCGCACCGGAAGTGTCTCCGAAACGTCGTATTATCACCTCTTTTTGGAGGCGGTTGCGGAGTCTAGTAGGCGTGTAATGAGAACGTGTGTAGAGTGCAAGAATTACGTCTGTACCTCAAAGGTTTTACTTGGAGGTCAAGGTCATATGAGACATTAACTACTGAAGCGATACTAAGTAATGACGCGTGCCAGAATCAGGGCCATTCCTCAAAGATCATGTTACAATTGGGGGTTAAATGTCAAATGAGTCATACTCGTGTTTCAGGTATTTTTGATAAAAAATACACAGAAATGTTTAGATGATGAGGTGTTTCGCATCTGTTCCTCAAAGGTAAAAGTCGCACTTGGAGGTCAAAGTCGCATGCGTCAAAATCCTAGCTGTCTCAGCCATAACTTTGAGAGTTGATGAAATGCTCTGATGTAAGAATTTAATTGAATGTTGTTTAACGGCTCATCAACACAGTATAGGTTAATATTTAGAGCCGACCCAGAGAGAGGGGAAGGATACATAGGAATCCAGGAACCTGCTCTATACTCTTATTATCGAATAGATTCCTATGATTCTTTTACGTGCTCGGAGGATAGACCGACACACGGGACCGCCCGGTTTACGTCCCCATCCGACGGACGAGGCTAAGGGAAAGTGTCTTGCCCAAGAACACACCGACGGAACTCAGTGGCACCACGGAGGATTGAACCCGGGGCCTCCGGTTACAAATCCGCCGAGCTACCGACTGATATAAGAGCCATGTTAGCAAGTAGAGCGTCCACATGGTCTCTTGTTCAATCTTTTTGAAACTTGAGCACAATATCTAGGTCAAGACCGACAAGCAGCCTTAATGCGTCGGAAAAACGCCTTAATTCCCTGCTCATAAAACCCGAAGTTAAAGCCACTGAATTGGTAAAAAATAAAGAAATAAACAAATGGTGGTTTCCGTACAAATTTATAATCGAGTACGTCTGTCGCAATGTCTGGGTCAAGATTGATAATCAGCCAGATTGATGGTGTTATGGCACTTGAATTGGAGTTCCGCTGAATCCTTTAGTATTGATGATCAAGTCCTCATGAAACTTGCTCACAATACCAGATTGCCTTAGAAACATATGGAGTTATAGCGCTTGAATTGATAAGACATGTTTATTTCCTGTTTAAAATGTCATTTTCCAGCACGCTACGCATTTTAGTGGTGGAGGCAGATCACCCACATATTCTTGGGTAGAACTGTATACCTCCAGTCTTCTGTAAGGACAAAAAGGAAGCCTCACGGTTTACCTTGGGTATTCTCCCTTTGGTTGATAATGCTGGAGGGACTATAAACCTCAGCGCTGCACACATGCATGGTAATAAACGAAATTATTTAAATTATTAATATAATTATTCGTTTTCGAATCTGGACAAACTTCGACGGGCGTTAATACATTTAACACTTCACGATTGCCGTGTGTTCCTTTAACATGTGTGTCGCCGGTAAACAACTTCCACAATAACGCAGTGCAAGGTCGATGTAAATGTTTATGGGGCAAGCAATATTCATCGATGTGTTGGGGCCGGTACAGTAAATACTCGATCTTAAAGAGACATGAGAATATTACAGTAAATACTGCGAATGTTACAGTAAATACTCAATCTTAAAAAGACATGAGAATGTTCTAGGCCCATTCTGTATAATAAATTATATTTTGACATAAATGGAGGAAGAGCCTCGAATGATCAGTCCTAATGGCGCCAGGTAACTTCTTGTGTGTAGGTCAGGTGCGCGCTTAAATCAAATTCAATTCAATTTAAAACTGACATAATTTTAAAACAGAATTGGCAAGTTACGACTAATGCAGATTTATTGCATGCTATATTGTAATAAGTTATCTAACTGCATACCGCCAACATGCAGGACCAGTATTCGTCTAACACATAACAGTCATAGACCTTAGCCTCTCGCCGCTGCGGGTTCGAATCCCAATGGAGCTCGACTTGTAAGTCAGGAAGTGTCGATTCTTACGGATGGCGGGAGGTGTACCGTACTGGTTCTACACAGGAAAGGTGGGTGATCTGCCTCCACCACCAAAAAGAAATCGACCGTCATATATAACCTTACATGTATTGAAAATAACGTAAAACACCATACAAACAAACAAAACATCTCATTCTTTGAAAACCAAGCTCTGTCCATATACTATTACTCAGCATTATGTGTGTTATTTTTCATTTCATAAACGTTTTCTATTCACATGCATCTTTTTTTCTTCTTTTTAAAACCCGATTGCGAAGCAAATCCATGCTTATGGTTTGGTAATTGCCGTCTGTCCGTCCTCCCTCAGTCCGTGCGTTCTGTCCGTCCGTCTACGCGTTTTTACGTTGTTCTTTTTTAAAGTTTTTGTTAAAGATTTTTTTTTCCTCATTTCTCAAAAACGAATTATTGAAAAGCTTTGACACTCGGCAGACATGTTCATTACAAACACTTTGGCAGAAACTTTTTCAAAAAATTCTTCTTCTGAAAATTGTCAACCAAATTATCTGAAAAATAAGAAACTAAAAGAACAGAAGAAGCTGAACTTCAAGTAAAAAAACTTGGAGAAATACAATAAACTATTCACTCTCAAAGAACTTCGAGAGTCCCTTAAAAAGGCTCATGATACATCAGCTGGTCCTGATGATATCCATTATCAATTACTACAACATTTACCTGAATCCTGTCTCTCTACCCTTCTTGATATATTTAATAAGGTTTGGGTGACGGGAAACTTCCCCGATTCTTGGCGGGAAGCAATCGTTATTCCAGTCCCCAAACCTGGAAAGGATCGTACGGACCCAATAAATTATCGCCCTATTGCTTTAACGAGTTGTATATGTAAAACCATGGAACGAATGATTAATGAGAGACTCGTTTGGTACCTGGAATCCAACAAGCTGATAACAAAGTTTCAAAGTGGATTCCGGCGCCAACGAGGCACGACAGACAATCTTATTCGATTTGAATCATTTATTAGGGAAGCTTTCATAAAAAAAGAACATCTAGTCGCTGTATTTTTTGACTTTGCGAAAGCTTAAGATACTGCATGGAAGTATGGTATTATGAATGATCTTCATGACCTTGGTCTTAGAGGCCGATTACCCATTTTATAGAGAAATTCTGAGATGATAGACAATTTCGTGTCCGAATGGGTTCAACCCTCTCTGATATTCATGAACAGGAGATGGGTGTTCCACAGGGCAGCATACTCTCTGTCACACTTTTTAATATAAAGATTAACAGTATAGTAAAATGCAGATGTGGATTGTTCGCTATATGTTGACGACTTTGTTATATGTTATCATGCAAAAAACATGAATACTATCGAGAGACAATTACAACAATGTCTCAATAAACTTCAGACCTGGTCTGATGAAAATGGTTTTAAATTTTCTAAATCTAAAACTAATTGTATGCACTTTTGTCAACTTCGTAAACATCATGAAGACCCTCATCTAACACTGGATGGTTCACCAATACCAGTAGTGGATGAGACAAAATTCCTTGGTCTTATTTTCGACCGTAAATTAACGTTTATACCACACCTTAAATACTTGAAGGCCAAATGCCTTAAAGCTCATAACTTACTTAAAATTGTTGCAAACGCTAATTGGGGAGCATATCGAAAAGCCCTTTTGCGACTTTACAGATCTCTTATCAGATCCAAGCTGGACTACGGCTCGATAGTATATGGATCGACCGCAAGTCGTACTTGCAGATGCTCTACCCTATACATAATCAAGGATTACGACTCGCCTTAGGTGCCTTTCGTACATCAACAGCCGAAAGTCTATATGTTGAAGCTAATGAACCATCACTGTCTCATAGACGGGACAAATTAGCTCTTCAATACGCCATTTAATTAAAGTCTAACCCTTCAAACCCAACTTTCGATAATGTTTTTAATCCTAGTTGTGAACCTCTTTTTGATCGAAAACCGAAGGCTATTCCACCATTTGGTCTTCGTATTAAACCAAAATTAAGAGACACTGAAGTCGACCTAAATTTGATTGCCAAGTACAAAGTACCACAAATTCCACCGTGGACTTTGGAAACACCAACAATTATTTTTGATCTTTGTAATAATAACAAATCCAGTACAGACCCTACTGTCTTTCAAAGCAAATTTAATGAAATTAAATCGAAATACAGTAACTTTCAACATATATACACAGATGGCTCTAAAGATGGAGATAATGTAGCTGCAGCAGCTGTTGTTCACAAACACAGCATAAAGAGCCGCCTGCCTGACAAGGCCTCTATCTTTTCAGCTGAACTTTAAATAAGGCAATTGAACTTGCCTTAAATTATATTCAGTTAATCTGATGATGATCATTTTGTAATCTTTTCTGATTCCCTTTCATCTCTTCTAGCACTGGGTAATATGAAACATGATAACCCAGTTGTGCTTCAACTTTTAGAAAAGTACAATTCTCTTATAATTGATAATGTTATTATTTTCTGCTGGCTTCCAAGCCATGTATGAATACGTGGTAATGATAGAGCTGCATGATAGTGCTGCTAAGGCAGCATTATATTTACATATATCTAATACCAAATTACCTTATACCAGCTGATTTTAAAAGTTGTATTAACACATATATTCGTAACTCTTGGCAAACCGCTTGGGATTTGTCAGTTAACAATAAACTCCATTCAATTAAACCGTTACTCGGAGAATGGCGTTCTTCTAGTAGACCCATTCGTCGAGAGGAAGTTGTCCTAGCCCGGTGCAGGATAGGGCATACACGTTATACTCATTCATATTTATTACAAGGTGAGCAATTACCGGAATGTATACCCTGCTTTGCACCGTTAACGGTCAAACACATCTTATTGGAATGTGTAGACTTTGATCCTATGCGTCAAAGGTACTACAATGTTAATACAATGAAAGAGTTATTTGATACTGTAGATTTTAGTCTTGTTTTAGATTTCCTAAAAGAGATCAGACTATATAAATCATTATAATGTGTTCTTATATATATTTACTTGTTTATATACCCGTTGACGGGCATTTGTTGATTTACATACATAGTTTATATTACACCTTATCATCCTTTATTTTTTTAATAGTTTAATCTTTATATATTTACATTAATTTTTAATTAATACTTCATTTCTTCATTTTTCATCAATTTTTGCGCACAATATGACCTATTTATGTGTCGACGTGCCGTAAAACACCATTCATTCATTCATTCATTATCATTACACTATTCTGTTACAAGAACCATAACACGTTGTCATTAGTTGACCTGAATTATCCCCTATTTTTTGGGATAGATTTTTCAGTTAAAATGTTGAATGAAAAGTCATATTCCAAATAACATTTTATCAAAAGCTTTTAAACGTGACACATATGCTGAACCAAACAGCTAACGCACCAGTAGACAATACCTTTAATGTATGAACTTATTTTATGCCGACTGGTACCGTTGGAGACAGGTGAAATGATTTTTTTTTTACATTTACAGTCGTTATTGACAAGATATTTGTCTCGTTCGGAATGAAATTTGTTTTGATTTATTGATTGTTATTACTGAGCTATTAAAGGTATTGTCTGCTGGTGCGTTAGATGTTTGGTTCAGTACATGTTCAACATCATTACACAACCATATGTGACAAGCACCATGACACTGCTTTGCATTTACCAGAACTATCCCCCTATTTCTATTTATATATTTGGTTAAACTTTTGAATGGAAAGTCATATTCCAATTGTTAGAAGGCGTTGCAATTTGGCACACCTGTTCATCATCACAGGGCCATATGTGACAAGCACCATAACTCTGTCATGCCTTTTACCAAAAGTACACCCTTTGACATATTACAAGCGTCTCCGTGGCCCCGAATGGTTAACGACGTTGCGTTGTAAACCCTCGCCTCTGACCGCTGCGGGTTCGAATCCCACTGGGAGCTCTACTTGTAAGAAGTGTCGATTCTTACGGATTGCGGGAGGTGTACAATACTGGTTCTACCCAGGAAAAGTGGGTGGTCTGCCTCCACCACAAAAAAATCGACCGTCGTACATAACCTTGCATGTGTTGAAAATGACGTAAAACACCCTAAAAACAAACAAACAAAACAAACTGACATATTAGGCACCTCAGACCCCGCTACGCTAGGAAGGTATTTGCATCTGTTAAATTTCTGGACTGGCTGCTATATACAATTTATCACGAAGCTTGCGGGGGTGTAATGATTAGGACCTGAACTGTCCAGAACTAACGCCAGGTGTGTATTGACCGACAAGATTTTGAGTACGTGACCCATAAAAAAATAATTTATGAAAGTGTCTCTTTAATAAATTAAAGTTCGACGAGTTACATTGCACCTTACAGGTTTCAACCGGTTCCTAGAGGGCGCTATATAGTATACGCTGACGTGTACTGAGCGGAAAAGCTGTTCTGTCATCCGAATCCGACAGGCAAACAGTTAAGTCGATTTTTCCACCCACCCATCTACGTCATTAAGAACTTTAATATAAAGTTATAATAATCGTAGTATTACCATAGACAATGCTTAACGGCACCGACGGGTTAAATATGACTGAAGTACAGCGGAAAAATATATTTCAAGTAAAACCATATTATTATATATTATGATGAATTATGTAATAACATTGCGATATAGTACAATGAGACATTAGTCAAAGAATTGTTATTAACAATTGTTATTTTCAGTTCTTTTGGAGTACCGTTTTAAGAAGGATGGACATAGGCTGTGATGAGTTCCGGACAATAAACAGTGAAAACAACAGCTACAGTGTTTAAAAGCGCAGTGTTTCAATTTCTAGCTCTTAGTGGGAGTTATAGCTCTGTGTTCAATTCATATTTATCAGGTACATTTAACAGGATCTCCAATATTCAAGGAGCAGGAACCGGAATAATCGCCATTGAATTATGTTGTTAATAGATCGAATAAATGTTTGTCTGAGTGTGCGAATTAACACCCTTCTATTGTTTGTTATTCTTTTAGAATGTAACATTTATTGGTATAATTTGAAAACCTGAGGTTTTTAAAATTATTTTGGAGAATAGATCATAAATATTTTATGTTTGTTTGAACAGAGCGAATTAAAACATAACGGTAAATATTCGCATATACCATCAAATAATATAAATGTTCAGGTGACATAAAACAGCGGTTGTATGGTTGTATTACACGTCATTAAGGTATTACCATACTTTAGGTCTGTACTATAGCACACTCACGGAAGACCTTATATGTGAAAGACTAATACAACTCGCATATCATTATCAAACGAGGGTAATGTTGATATTTCCTATTAAAGAATGTTTTCACTGAACTGTTCAAGTATAATACGCTTCATTGACATTAAACACTGCTTAATATTCACGGTTCATATTCCGTTACAGTTAAGTCGACTACATTAATATTCATAAAAAAACTTCAACCATCAAATATTATAACGTTTCAGGTGACATTAAACAGTGGTTGTATGGTTGGTTGTATCACATGTGATTAGGGCATTACACATGTGATAAGGGCATTACTAGCTGTTACTTTAAGTACACTGAGCACAAATAACATTTTTGTTAAAGGACACACGGCAATCTTGAAGTATTTGAAATGGGTGTCTCGATTTATATATCCAATATAATTTTTACTTTTACCCTGGCGACATTTAAATAAATCAAATTTTAAGTATTCACTATTTCGTCTTATTATGCTATAAGTTTTAATATATTACTGATGCAATAATATAAAAAATTAACAATATGCAAAAGCAAATGGCTTAATACAATTCGTATGATTAACATTAATGATCGAGCAAATGCAATTTATGTAGAAAAACTATCGGGACGCCGCTAGTTTTTAAAAAATCAAGATTGCCATGTGCCCCTTTAATACTGGTATTTCTCGTAGGCCAGATTTGAGTGAGTATAAAACCTTAAACAGAGTTTTAATTAAATACAATCTTTGATATCTGTAAGCACGCTTAATTCAGAATAAAATGTTCAAGTAAACAGGTTCTCAAAATTTGCCAAGTAATAATCTGTTATGGATGATATAACTTCAAAGGGAGGTAATTTGATAAGTGTGGCGAATGAAAAGCTGCTATCTACAAAAGCTGCGTTGCGTTTTTGGTTATTTTTTTGGTAAGGTACCTTAAATTATTGTTTCTGACAAATTTAGGGATTGTTAATAGATATAACCATTTTAAAGACAAAGGGAGATAATTTCCTTGTTTACTATTTGTTTCAACTAACTCTTTGTTCAAACTATTGGTGGCGGTCTATATAACTATTCCATACGTATCATTAAATATTTCCTGTTTTGTCCAGACAATTAGGAAAAGAAAAGTGTAAACGTTTTATTTCATTATCTACCCAGAGTTGTTGTTCCTTGCATACACATACATCTCTGTCATACCAAGGATCTTGGCAAACGATGAAAAAACGATGGAAATGCAAAATTTCTTGATTGCACTAATATGTTTCTGAATTAATTTTATATGAAATGTTGAAATTACAAAAGAAAACAATTTTTCGGCTTGAATGTTTTAAATATACAGTAGTTGTCCTAGCCCGGTGCAGGATAGGGCATACACGTTATACTCATTCATATGTATTACAAGGTGAGCAATTACCGGAATGTATACCCTGCTTTGCACCGTTAACGGTCAAACACATCTTATTGGAATGTGTAGACTTTGATCCTATGCGTAGAAAGGTACTACAATGTTAATACTATGAAAGAGTTATTTGATACTGTAGATTTTAGTCTTGTTTTAGATTTCCTGAAAGAAATCAGACTATATAAATCATTATAATGCGTTCTTATATATATTTACTTGTTTATATACCCGTTGCCGGGCATTTATTGATTTACATACATAGTTTATATTACACCTTATCATCCCTTATTTTTTTTTTATTTTAATAGTTTTATCTTTATATATTTACATTAATTTTTAATTAATACTTCATTTTACATAATTTTTTTTGCGCACAATATGACCTATTTATGTGTCGACGTGCCGTAAAACACCATTCATTCATTCATTCATTAAATATACAGTAAATTGTGCTCAGAATTATATTGCGGTAGAATAAAGGTATGTACTTTGGCATATCACTCCGCCGTAAAAACATTCATAAATCGTTCCCATAGGGTTACAGTACAGCATTTTGCTTACCAGCACTTTCCAGTATCACATAACTCTTAACAGCATACCTTAAATTGAATTACTAACTTCTCGTTATATATATGTTCGTTTAACATTGTTTTCCCCGTACAGTACAGCACGCTAGCTTGGCTGTGGTTTTACTAGATAAGTAGATAGGGACAGTGGGAATCTCGTCAATCCATTCATGCGCATCACTAAATAGATGACGAGGTATTTGGCTATATACTCATCGAGCTTCTCCCTTTTCAGATATAATGCTTCTGTAAGCGGGCTCTATCGCGAATTCTGTCCTGTCCGTGAAAGTATTTAAACCCTCATAGTGGCCTGGATGAGATATCTGGGACCCGCGGTCCGGTGCAGGTGGATTGGCTCTCCCTTCGAATTCCTCATGGGGCGGACTCCGAACAAATTCTTTCACACTATCCACACCTTGTCAACTATCTTCTTTCGCATAACCGACAGTCAGTCCGGTCATTCCTCCCAGGTTAAGGAATGTTGGCCTTGCGGCCGGAGTCTTCGTCGCTAGGATGCAGGGTGGGCGTTGAACTCCTTCTGGATTGGGAATATTATCATGCCATTCTCCATGTATTTTGGATATCATCATTGCGATATCACTAACCTTGGAGAAGAATCTCAAAATCCATACAAGTACTTACTCGGTTTTTGTAAAGTTTTGTCTCTCGACCCGATCTTGTATAAGATAACGAATCACTCCCAAGAGGGAATACGTGCACGTGAAATACGTGTAAGGCTGTCGGCTAAAATATATCCCAGAGGATTGTCTTCTCCATTCGAATTCCCCAGGCGGCGGACTCAAGTTGAGTAAAGGACCGCCGCTCCTCCGCACCATACCAGCCTCGTTCTTATGCCCAGATCGTTGGCTAAGCTATTGACCGGTTCAGTATGCTTGATACTGGTTCAGTATGCTTGATACGGGTTTCACCATACCGAAGCAGCAGCTTCACCTCACAGCTCCCACATGGACTACTGTCCGAACGTTGCCGCCTAGGATTGGTCCCCCGGGATACCAGAGCTCACCTCCGAGGGTTTCGCCATTCTGAGCTCTTATGAGAGAATGGGAGCCCCAACATCGGCACTACGCAGTGGCAAGGGTGACCAACCTTCAGCCTGATGAAATCCTTAAGAGTCCCTTAAGAGAGTCATAGTTATCCTTCAAATGCTATAAACTTTACCCAGTCATAAACAGGACTATAAAAACGGGAAAAAGTGTAAACTGTTGAAAATAGGGACGAATAAAAAGATCGAATTTTTGCAATTTCATTCTTAATTGTTTTATACAGCCAATCGATTGTAATCGTTTGCTATCGGTATTCCTCTAAATGACAGTCGTAAACAAAGTCACTCGCCGGGAAAGTTAATAGGAATACGAGGCCTGGAAACCTTTTATTCAATATTTTATTTTGATCATAAATACTAAATTACAGAAAAATAATATAGCACATTGACTTTTAGTCGCCGACGAATCGGAAGCGCGCAGGAGGAGCACGCCGCATACTGAGGCAGTCCACGGGAAGGATTGGTCGGACGGTTCGAGCTCGACCGAGAGGTCGAGATAAAACCACGCAGAACGAACATTTTCATACTGAGCAAATATAAAACGTGTAAACTTTTCTTTACCTAACTCTCAACACAGGGAATACTTAATGATATGTGTAGAATAGTTATATAGACCGCCACCAATAGTCCAAACAGAGAGTTAGTTGAAACAAATAGTAAACAATGACGTTATCTCCCTTTGTCTTTAAAATGGTTTTGTTTGGTCTATAAATATTATCTCTAGGAACAATTCCTTAAAATTTGTCAGAGACAATATTTTCTGCAGTTAACTTACCCAAACAAAAGCACCAAAAACATAACATAGCTTTTGTAGATAGCAGCTTTGATTATCCACATTTATCAAATTACCTCCTTTTGAAGTTTTGATATCATCCATAACATATTATTTGGCAACTTTGAAACGCTTTAATGCATTTTTTTGTTCTAAATTAAGTGTGCTTACAAACATCAAACATTGTTTTATTAAAATAAGCAGTCGGTACATGTGTGTATTTCTAAGGAGTATAGTCCCTCCACTTACGGCAGGCGTCCTACCCGACGATTATAGGCACAATGTCTGGACTTTTATCTGTGTGTTGTTGTGTGATGTGATGATATGTCTACTTGAAGCAGCGAACTCAATGGTTTCTTTATAGTGCTGCCACACTGGAATACCACGCCGTAGTAGACATGATTACACCCACCCACCCAGTCACATTATTCTGACACTGGTCAATCCCATTATCGTCAGGCAAGGGTTACAAGTGACTACTCCATTTTTAAAGTCTTTGGTATGACGCGGTCAGGGGACTCGAACCCACGACCTCCCGAATGCAAGGCAGACGCTATAACCACTACACCACAATGCTTCGTTACTGTCGGTACATTTGATTTTTTTTGTTCCGTATATAACTTTCTCACCCAAAAACTGCAGTTACTGCAAATGCTGAGAGTGTCGCATCTTGTTGGTCTTGTTCTACGATACACAATTTATAAAGGTACCGTCCAAAAATGGTAACACAAAGACAATAAGGAATACCAACAAATGAGACACACTTAATAAGTAGATGGGTGGGGTAAATTAACCATCGAAATGACGCTTAAATCTCAAAAATAACTAAATTCGAACGACCCGTAGCCGTTAGACCATAGTTAGACCATAAACATATTAGGTCACACTCGTGTTCTGCCCTAATGGGCAACCGGGCTGTAAACTATATACAACCGGGCTGTAAACTATATACAACCGGACTGTAAACTATATACAACCGGACTGTAAACTATATATTAAAGGCATATATAAATATGTTTATTATAATTATAAAAGCGCAAAACTAAAACAGCGACACAGTTTTGGGAAATGTTATATACGCAATAAAATCAATAGAATGGAATGAAACTTTGCAAACCATGCCAATATTACGGTGTTCTGTTAGGGATGGTCGATGGTAAAATGCGATGGTCGATGGCAAGATGCGATGGTAAGATGCGATGGTCGATGGTAAAATGCGATGGACCATCGACCATCGCATCTTACCATCGACCATCGCATTTTACCATCGCATCTTACCATCGACTATCGCATCGCATCTTAGGTCGATGGTAAGATGCGATGGTAAGATGGTCCTGACAAGACACCGTACAATATGAACATGTTGAATGTGGATGCAAGGAACGACAACTCTGGGCAGAGACTGAATACATAGTTTTATTACATAAACTCATGTAAAGTAATGTACTATTATGTGTTTTTTGTTGTTGTTTTTTTACTTCGTTTTTCTTATCAAGTTCATATTTAAATGTATTGTTACAATTTCAAACCGATAATCAAGAATACTTTTTCAGCCACAATGGAGAGAACTGTAACTAATGTTGTAATAACTTGTAGTTCAATACATTTGCATAAAATTATGTTGCTATGAATATTGTGATGTTAAGTTTATGTATTGTAACATATATGCAATAAAAAATTATTGAACTATTGTGTTGTGCTCCATGTAAACGTGCATACAAAAAATAGATGGCAGTATCCAATGACTTGTTTGTAGTACAGGTCAGGAGTCCAACGCAACACTGGCGTAATTAAATATAAATAAACAGATTGGTTGATGGTTGGTTGAATGGTGCTTTATGTCATTTTCAGCACATTTTAAGAACAGTCCAGTACCTATACCTTTAGGACGCCCTATTGGTTAAAAGATGGAGGGATTATAATCCCTAGAACTACACGTGTACACCGATCACATGTTAGGCTATATATGACGGTCGATTTGTTTGTGGTAAAAGCAGACCACCCACTTTTCCTGGATAGAACCAGTACTTTATACCACCCGCCATCCGTAAGAATCGACACTTTCTCACGTACAAGTTACCCGCAGTGTCGGGTTTAGTTTAATGGTGCGCTGTGGCTCGTGGTAGAGCGTTGTACCCAGGATCGAAGGGTCGTGGGTTCGATCCCCGCCATGACCGTATGTGTTGTACACTTTATCTGCATTTGCTTAGTACGGTTTCTACCCAGAAAGACATCGAGAGTGATTAACGAAAGTTCAGGGAGCTTTCGTTACAATCGGTGTAAAATAAATAAGTTTAAACTAACCCGCAGCGACGAGAACCATCCCGGTCACGGATGCAATAAATAAACAGATACACCAGTGTTGCGTTGGATCCTCGTGGCAGAGTACACGTCAACATTGGCTAAAACAAGTCTCCTGCTTTTTACCGGAGGCTTCACTTCAAATGAGTTATTTCAATTAACATCTCGGGACATCGGGTGATTTCAAGTAAGTTGAGGGTAATATTAAACACGAATACTCGACGCAAAGTATGTATCAGATATTTTATTATTTAGTCTAAATTTTTTATATAAATTATTCAAGCAATCGATTGATGACATCAAGAATTCACTGTATTTTTATATCAGGAATACGATATCGTTTGATAGTAATAAATAATTCGATTTCTTTGATATCAAGAAATGACAGATTGTTTTATATAAAAATCGATTTTTTTTTCTCTCGATTTTTTATATCAAGACTTAAAATTAAAATGATATATTGGCTTCAACCACTAATCCTTTATGGATATGTAACCACTAATCCTTTACGGATATGTCTTTGTTCGCATTCCTATACACATTTGGCAGATACAAATGAATGTTAAAACAACGCAGTTCAAGTCATTATCAGATACTATCCCCTTTGCATTGAACGTTGCCATTTTCATTTTTTTCTCAATATGGCTTTTTCTCTTAGCGTCTCCGTAGCCGAATGGTTAACGACGTTGCGTTGTAAACCTTCGCCTCTCGCCGCTGTGGGTTCGAATTTCACTGGGAGCTCAACGTGTTAAGTGAGGAAGTGTCGATTCTTACGGATGTCGGGAGGTGTACAGTACTGTTCTACTCAGGAAAAGCGGGTGGTCTGCCTCCACCACAAAAATACAAACACAAATTCTCTTTCACGGTTTTCTGCATTATTGGCCATATTGCTAACAGTGAGACATCATTGATATCATGGTATATCTTGACCTTAAAACAATCGAATTATTGATATCGAAGAATTAGTCTATGACTTGATATCAAAAATTCAATATATTTCTTGGATGTTAAGAATTCGATTTATTTAATATCAATAATTCGATATGTATTTTTGATATAAAAAATGCATTTTTATGTTAAGAATTACACTTACCTTTTATATCAATAAATCGCATTTTTATATCAAGAAATACATTTCATATATGATCTCATGGTATCAAAATCGAATTCTTGAAATCAATAAATATATAAATATTGATATCAAGACGTTGAATTCTTGCTATCGCACAATTTTGAATAAAATAGTAAAGCAGCGTCCGATACATCTCCGTTAAAGATAGTGTATCTTTTCAGTATCCTGTCAATAAGTATGTACTAAGATTGCAATTGTATATGGTAGGCGGAGCGAAGACGAGACAACACGACACATTTTACGCGACAACTCGACATTCAGAGGGCGCCAGCACGACAACTTTAGGTACTTGTCGTGCTGTCGATGTGTCGTGTCGGCGGGGCGAAGACACGACAACACGACATTTTCATATCTTCGTATCTTCGCCCTTCGACTCGACAAATAAGGTAATACGCCAACACGACATGGCACAAATCAGCCACCATGTGTACATGTTTATCTACATATTTCTTCCAAGACAGATCCACGGCGTTATAGAGTGGGACGGACCCAGCGCCCCCTAAAATCCATCAAATAGTTTTAATCTATGCTTGTCAGATCTGAGAGAGGGTTGGGGCGCCGAGTCCACAACATGCACCAGAATTCGCAATATATCATGGAGGAAAATAAGCATTTTCGTGGAGGCGTGCCCCGGAACCTCGCTCAAGATTAAATACTCCCCTCCGAAACTAAAATCCTGGATCCGCACATGTACTTAACCATCGATACGTAAACAGTGAACAGTTTATGTGTTGTCAAGATATTCAAGAGTTTCGTCGGTGTGTTCATGTGCAAAATACTTTCCATAAGCCTCGTCCGTCGCATGGGAACGTAAACAAGCACGTTAAAGAAGCACAGAAATCTATTCTTAAGTAAGAGTAGGGCACGGTTCTCGAATTGTTAATGTGTCCTTCGGGTTATATTCTACTACATCAGCCGGATGTGCTCGCCAGAAAATAGTTCTGTATTAAAGAGGCTAATCTTCTTTAATTGTTTTTAGTAGATTTTACTGTTATTTTTTATCGACTTGTTTTAACTGTATTATGGACATGTTATTGATATTTGATAATGCAGCTCATCATGTTTTGACATTTTTTGATATAAATTTCAGAAGTGAAAGTAGACAGGGTATGAAAATGCAAGGGGTAAAAATAACGTTGACTTTTTACACGGTGTTAGTATACAGCTGAAGAAAACTTTCTTAGAAGATATTAAACCCACCATTTCCTTGTTGATGTTTAATAGCAGATATGTTTATTTGCATGATAAAGTAAGTTTCCCAGAATTCTAACCAGGTTTGAGGAGATTTTAACAGATTGTCAACATACTCACTTTACTATGGTAGGGGCACAGAGACTCATTTACGCTATTATAACCTTTACCTCTCTATGTGGCGGCTCTAAAAACCTATAGTAGTTTGATGAGCCGTCAAACAACATTCTTTTTAATTTAATCCGCTTCCCTGCATTTAAGTCATCTGGACATGACACGGAAGCAGGGCTTGACAGAACACAATGGGAGAAACGAATCTGTGTTTTAATGTGATTGATCAATATAATTCCTCATGCTGTCCAGTTTATTATTCTGTACGCGAACAAAAGTCACGTGGTATAGCCACGCTGTACTGTAAGCCACGCTGTACAGTATAAGAGAACCTATCCACTGCTGTCACTAACAAATCATGACCTAGATTTTAATACATGTCAGATATAGAGTTACCTATATAAACAAGAATAGTGGTAGCACGTACATATTCAACAGTAAGGATTGATCACAGGTAGGTGAGACAGTGCGCATACTTTAAATCATTATTTACTGAACTACTATATACAAACTCTGCATATGCATAATAATAACAGGGGCGTAGCTTGGCTGAATCGTAGGCCGAGTTCTAAATTTTTTTCAGCTAGACTGGGAGGTGCGTTTTGGCGTATATTTCGTACCGGTGAATATGTCTATAAGAGCATCAATATCCTTACTTTTTACCGTAAATTATATATCCTATAGCTAAAAAGAAGCTGAATACATTTACCCATCGGTTATATCTGGATCATATTTGAGTATACTTTGTTGCGATTTTATAATTTAGCCCATTACCCCCACCCCACACACATGGGCCTCCGATTTTTATTGCATTTTTGGCATTTTTATTATTTCGACCCCCACCCTCCCCCACGCCCCAATATTTGACCCACGCCCCAATATTTGATATTGGGGCGCCCATGGTCAGCCTTGTCATGAAGGCGTTACGCCCCTGTTTATGCATTTTATGATGAGTATATTGTTTAGCAGCACACGCTGTTCAAAAGGTCACCAAGACGTGAAGTGTTTCTCATTTATAAATTAGTATTAGGCCAAAAAGAAAATTAGATGTGTTTCCGGTTGCCTGACCGACCCTATTTTAAGGGGCGGACCCTAAAACATTTGATACCAAAATGAAATAATGCAAATTATTACCGAATTACATAACAAAAATGTAAAATGTTTAGTTAAGTCATGTGATTGCCTGGACTGTCATATGGATCATCAGTATGTTCAGATGTGAATGTTTTTTTCTTTCATGTAAACAGTGCGACGCTGATAAACTATTAAACTAATTAGTAAAATGCATGATAAACAATGGTCTTCTAGTTTAAAGTGTCCTATTATTGACAGGATCGCGTAATTTAACTGGGCGGCCTTAAATCCAGGTAAACTGACAACATCCAGAGAAACGTTCACGTTTTATCATCAACTTGTATGGGTTTTATGTGATAAAAATAATCTCACAATAAGAAAAAGGCTATTGACCTACTCTATTTTTTCTACAGCACGCAATAGGAAACACACCTATTTTACTTTTTTGGCCTTACGCAAACTATAACACACTTTTTTTTATCTTCTTCAGAAAGCAAAATGCCAGGCAGTGCATTTGGGCCCCATAGAAATGGTATGTATGAACATATGTGAATTAGTATTTATTTAATTATGCAACACAAAGTTGTAACACATTGTGTATACTAACATCTGTTTAAACTCCTCTCTGGCGTTTTGTACGAGGGTTTTTTAAAATGTTTTGTAACATGTACTATAGAAAAGGTAAAAAGTGAAAGGCGTTTTTCAGGTTTATAATTAAGAAATAGAAAATCTTTTACTGTGAATTATCGTTTAATATATCACGGTTTGTTGTTCAATCCGTGATGTATTATAGATAATTCACCGTAAACGATGTTCTATTTCTATTCTAATACCCCTAAAATGTGAAAATAACGCACACATCTGAAATCTTTCGCATTACTTTGCTTGCTCTCCTAACGTTGCATACGTTACAATGCGGAATGCGGAATGCGCAATGCTTATACTCCTAACGTTGCAAAAATTACAGTGATATATCGTTCAATTTAACGAGATATTTTAAACTAGGTTATATAGTGCGAGTGTTTTAGAATATCTCGTAAACGAAGTTAAGTACATTAATCATAGCCTACTGAATTCCGTCTATACACAAAACGTTTTCGCACGATACTTGAGTATCGTTTATAATGATACATTAAAATCTGCTGTTTTTACTTAATAGATGTAATCCATATTTTATCTTAATTGCTATCATATGATTTGATTTCCTGTTTGTTCATTGTCATGTTCACATTGTTATGAATATTACGACAATAAAATAGTCTATTATATTCTATTCTATTCGATAACTCTTCACACTTTGTAAAAACGCTCATGAAACTTCAAAGGCGGACTTTGAACACCAGTCGTACTGTAGAATACATAATGAAGCAAAAAAGAAACGCAACTCGGAAATTTCCGCTATATATTGTATATTCTGCTCACTTAATTCCACATAATATTCCAAAGAAATCCCAATATGTTTTGTAAACTATAAAGTTGCAGTTAGTTAGAGAAAGGACACGACTGTGATGTTGTAGACATTTTAATCACAGTACACTTTTTAACAAGATATTCGTAAATGTTGAAGTTCCTTTTTGAAAATAAATGAGCCATTTCAGTACTGTAATTGCATCCTAAGTTTGCTCACATGTTTGAGCCAAACGCGTACTCTGTCAATAATGAAACTGTGCAGAAATACTATTTGCTGTGTTATATGTTGTTTTAGTCTTGTTCTCCGAAAGGAAATGTCTTACGTATCCATGTACCATTCGATTAACAGCAGCATATTGTACATGCAATATACCGGAAATTACCGAGTTGCGTTTCTTTTTCGCTTCAGTATACCTACTAACGGCCAGCGATAAGTCGTGTATGGTTCAATACTCGGGGTAGGACATCAAATGAAAATTAAACACAATGCATTATTTGTTTAAATTATTTATTTGTAGGTAGAATGCCTTTTGCGAATCGATTATTTCTACTGCAAGCAAATACAGTACGCATTTCTTTAAAGGGACAGACGACAATTTTGAAGTGGTTATGCAACATTAAAGTTAACTCTTGTATTTGTTAATTCAGTATCATTTTTCAGTTTAATCTTCTTGCATATATTTAAATTAAAAATACTAAATGGTAAAGAGTTTTTCCAACAACAGACCCTATTAAACAAATTATTATACTATATAGTAGTTATGACAGATTGATGACAAGTATACAACTGTCTTCGTTATTCTAAACATATGTTTACATATATCATTGGTGCGGTATAATCAACAATCGGTAATATGCAAAAAAACAATTTGCTTTGAAATATCAATTCTTTTAATAATGATTTGCAAATATGCAACTGAAGAAAACTTAAAAAAAAAAAGACCGTGCATCCCACACAGGCCGGTTATCAATATACATGTATACACTGATTGCATTATTTCAAATAGATTATTCTATCAGTCATACTTAGTCCATGAACTTTGCAAAGCGTTGTCTGATAACGGGGTTTCATTGATATGATAATAAAACCTAGAATGGGGTTTCATACATGTAGACATTAACTGAATCCGATATATAATACATTAAAGGGACTGGAGGCGATCTGGAAGAATAATGGGTGTACATTTAAATACGGGTAAAACCGTCATATTGTGTTTCAGCTGTATATTCAAAGTTAGTAATTATGCACTAAACCAGTAAAGAGGTATGCTTACTTCACCGACTAAACTAGACATCATAAAACAATCGATTTAAGTATTATTTATCAAATACGAGGGCCGCGAAAACCTCGACGACTCGGATATTCTTTTAATTCATATAATGTTTCCAGGCTAAAATACGTTCATATACTGAGGGAAAAAAGTTTAGCAATTTTTTTAGGTAAAATAATACTGTTTATTGTATACTTTCATATTGTCCCGTTTAGTTTGCATTGAGCTAAGCGTGCAATATTATAGGTTATTGCATTTGTATGGCTAAATATTACTTGGAACGAGTTGTTTTGGCAAAGGACGACGAGCTTGCGAGTCGTCCTGCGCCAAAACAACGAGTTCCAAGTAATATTTAGCCATACAAATTCAATAACCTTTTTATTGTATACTTTCATATTGTTTTTGATCAATGTTAATTGTATGACTATTACTTTTCATTGTATTTGTGTTATTTGTTATAGCTTTTGATGGAATTCCTATCTTGCCATTCAGTTTCATTTTGTGTGGATGATTATTTTGCGCGAAAACGACGTTGACGTCGGATGACGTCATTAAAAACATCAAGGGATTTTTTGAAGTTTGTTTACCATTCGATAACGTTAAAAACAGTGGGTGAGTGACCATTTGAATTATTTTATCAATTTTTGCCATAAAAGGTTGTAAAAAAACTCGTATTTTTTTGTTGACACTATAGGAAGGATTCCGTTATTTTTATTTGAAAGTAGTTCCTTATTTCTATTTCGCGGCTCTTAGCAAGCACGAGCAAAAGTTCCCGTGCAATATCAATGCGTGCAATATCGTAGAATATTGCACGCTTAGCTCAATGCAAACTAAACGGGACAATATGAAAGTATACAATAATCTACGATATTGCACGCATTGATATTGCACGGGAACTTTTGCTCGTGCTTGCTAAGAGCCGCGAAATAGAAATAAGGAACTACTTTCAAATAAAAATAACGGAATCCTCCCTAAAGTGTCAACAAAAACATACGAGTTTTTTTTCAACCTTTTATGGCAAAAATTGATAAAATAATTCAAATGGTCACTCACCCACTGTTTTAAACGTTATCGAATGGTAAACAAACTTCAGAAAATCGCTTGATGTTTTTAATGACGTCATCCGACGTCGACGTCGTTTTCGCGCAAAATAATCATTCACACAAAATGAAACTGAATGGCAAGATAGGAATTCCATCAAAAGCTATAAAAAATAACACAAATACAATGAAAAGTAATAGTCATACAATTAACATTGATCAAAAACAATATGAAAGTATACAATAAAAAGGTTATTGAATTTGTATGGCTAAATATTACTTGGAACTCGTTGTTCTGGCGCAGGACGACTCGCAAGCTCGTCGTCCTTTGCCAAAACAACTCGTTCCAAGTAATATTTAGCCATACAAATGCAATAACCTATAATACAAGATATACTGACATTTTTGGACTTTACGGGCTTGACCCCTACGTTCATTTATTCGTTACGTCATTAAGAAGTTCGACTGTTATTGATGTGTGTTTAATAAAATATTGTGCCTACGGCAGTAGTTTCTTGATTTTCCAACCAAAAATTTATTATTTCCTGGGTGCAACAAAAACTTACTAAACTTTTTTCCCTCCGTATATTTTGCGATATAATTACAGTTTAATTGTGTCGCCTGCTTAGCATGGCATACACTTACGGGTCACTTTACGCGTCGTCCGTCGTCCATCCGTCCGTCACACTTTAAAGGGACAATGTCCTAAGTAAGCAGATAGTGAGCATTACGAAATAACTGTCTGACTTTTATTCAGTGAAATGTATATATGAAAACATGAGCATAGACCCAAAGAAGTCTGTAGTAATACATTCGCGAGTTTGAAAAAAAAAAAGTTTTAATTATTATTTGTTTTACGTTTTCTGCTGATCACGTGACTTCCATTTCCACATAGTATGTATTGCGTAATGTGTATGGCCCGTTTAGCTCAACTGGGAAGGACGTTGACTATTATCATGAGTGTAATGTTAGTTTAGGCTGCGAGTTCAAACTCACGAAACGGTACTAACGGTACTATTGTGTTGTACCGTGATTGAATTCCGTAAAACATTCCTGCTTTTAATTAGTAAAGATTCAATAATGTTTAGTGTGTAATGTTTGTGAACGTAATTAGTGTGTGTTTTATAAGCTAAAAGGTACGGACATTGCCTCTATAAACTGCAATCTAAATTATAACTTAAACAGTTTACATATGTTCTTGACACACGTCTTTCTCTTACCCCAAGGGATGTCAATACACGTGTCCAATAACTCTGACTTCCATTCTGGCAGAGTTATGACGCTTTCTATAAAACGTTAACCTGCAACCCAACGAAGCTCATAACTGGCCTTAACTTAAGAAGAGTTTGACCTATGTTCAGGAGTTATTTCATGTAACTTGAAGAGGAGTTAGCTGCACAACATTGTAATCACTATCTATGTAACAAAATTTCACTACATGTCACTTCTTGCGGATGACAAGAGGTATATCGTACTGGGTCTACCCAGGACATAATGATTGGTCTGCCTCCACCCCGTCATATACAAGAGGTATATCGTACTGGGTCTACCCAGGACAACATGATTGGTCTGCCTCCACCCCGTCATATACAAGAGGTATATCATACTGGGTCTACCCAGGACATAATGATTGGTCTGCCTCCACCCGTCATATACAAGAGGTATATCGTACAGGGTCTACCCAGGACATAATGATTGGTCTGCCTCCACCCGTCATATACAAGAGGTATATCGTACTGGTTCTACCCGGGAAATAATGATTGGTCTGCCTCCACCCCGTCATATACAAGAGGTATATCGTACTGGGTCTACCCAGGACACAATGATTGGTATACCTCCACCCCGTCATATACAAGAGGTATATCGTACTGGGTCTACCCAGGACATAATGATTGGTCTGCTTCCACCCCGTCATATACAAGAGGTATATCGTACAGGGTCTACCCAGGACATAATGATTGGTCTGCCTCCACCCAGTCATATACAAGAGGTATATCGTACTGGGTCTACCCAGGACATAATGATTGGTCTGCCTCCACCCGTCATATACAAGAGGTATATCGTACTGGTTCTACCCGGGACATAATGATTGGTCTGCCTCCATCCCGTCATATACAAGAGGTATATCGTACTGGGTCTACCCAGGACACAATGATTGGTATACCTCCACCCCGTCATATACAAGAGGTATATCGTACTGGGTCTACCCAGGACATAATGATTGGTCTGCCTCCACCCCGTCATATACAAGAGGTATATCGTACTGGGTCTACCCGGGACATAATGATTGGTCTGCCTCCACCCCGTCATATACAAGAGGTATATCGTACTGGGTCTACCCAGGACATAATGATTGGTCTGCCTCCACCCGTCATATACAAGAGGTATATCGTACTGGGTCTACCCAGGACAAAATGATTGGTGTGCCTCCACCCAGTCATATACAAGAGGTATATCGTACTGGTCTACCCAGGACAAAATGATTGGTCTGCCTCCACCCGTCATATACAAGAGGTATATCGTACTGGGTCTACCCAGGACACAATGATTGGTCTGCCTCCACCCGTCATATACAAGAGGTATATCGTACTGGGTCTACCCAGGACATAATGATTGGTCTGCCTCCACCCCGTCATATACAAGAGGTATATCGTACTGGGTCTACCCAGGACATAATGATTGGTCTGCCTCCACCCCGTCATATACAAGAGGTATATCGTACTGGGTCTACCCAGGACACAATGATTGGTCTGCCTCCACCCCGTCATATACAAGAGGTATATCGTACAGGGTCTACCCAGGACGAAATTATTGGTCTGCCTCCACCCGTCATATACAAGAGGTATATCGTACTGGGTCTACCCAGGACAAAATGATTGGTCTGCCTACACCCGTCATATACAAGAGGTATATCGTACTGGGTCTACCCGGGACATAATGATTGGTCTGCCTCCACACGTCATATACAAGAGGTATATCGTACTGGGTCTACCCAGGACATAATGATTGGTCTGCCTCCACCCGTCATATACAAGAGGTATATCGTACTGGGTCTACCCAGGACAAAATGATTGGTCTGCCTCCACCCCGTCATATACAAGAGGTATATCGTACTGGGTCTACCCAGGACATAATGATTGATCTGCCTCCACCCCGTCATATACAAGAGGTATATCGTACTGGGTCTACCCAGGACAAAATGATTGGTCTGCCTCCACCCCGTCATATACAAGAGGTATATCGTACTGGGTCTACCCAGGACAAAATTATTGGTATACCTCCACCCCGTCATATAAATATAACCTAGCATATGCTGACAATGATGTATAACATCATTCAACCATCCAACCAACCAACCAACCAACCAACTGTATATGACAAAAAAGGAACATACCTCATGGAAATCATCAGACATAAACGCCCCAGCAGTGCTTGATGCGATCTATACTAAGTTTCATATCAATCGGATGGAAACTGTTTGATGATTACACAATACGGAGGAACATTTGAAGAAAATAATACCCCTAATTCGTCTCATACATGTTGACTTGAAATCCGGAGGAACCGGGTTCAAGCCCCATCGGCGTCACTGAGTGTTCTTAGGCAAGACATTTTCACTTAACCTCGTACGTCAGGTGGGGGCTTTAACTGGGCTGTCCCGTTTATCTGAGTCTATCCTCGAACAATTCGTCAGTTTGCAAGAGTTTTGTAGTTTTCCGGATTCCTGTGTATTATTTTCCGTTCATTGGGGCGGCTCTAAATGACCTGTGGTGTTTTAATGAGCCGTTAAACGACATAACATTCAGTTTTATTGTTTATGTTTATTAGAGTTCCAGTATGAAGATCCTTGCTTCAGGGTCACGGACGAAGTTAGACGGGCGTTCGATGATACAGGCTTCATCATCGTACGGTAAAGACTAATCTAATTAACATAAATGTATCACATAAGGTGCGGTAAAGAAGACATGACATAACTATCATACTACACTAAAAAAAAATTCCAGCTCATCTTTATGTAACCGTGAAATTACCATCATGTAATTGTATCCAACTCGTTTAATGAGTTCACTGTTAAACAGGTACTTATGTATAAGATCCTCTATTTATCTGTGTTGATTGTTTCTTAAATATTCACGAGTTGTTAGTGTTCTTTCTCAACCACGATTGATAGTTCGCCATTTTGACTGTTCAAATGCCTTTGAGTTAATTGTTTAAGAATTAATTCGCATGTTTGTTGACGTGCATGTGGCTTTAAACGCCGGAAGCGAATGGCAAATTCCATAAAGTGCGTTAAAATGCGAATCAGTTTTAATATTTACATTTTGTTCCCGTTGTGATAATATCAACAACAACCTGCATTGGAAGATTGATAAGGATGCAAGGGAGATCACTACTTTCTATTTTGGACACAGTGGTCGAGCGTAGTATACCCGCCTACTTGAAAAGCGAAATTGATTCGAAACGAAACGCTACTTTTTTTTTTCAACGAAAAATATCAAGTGAATGTAAAAATTGAACCACAAACAACAATTACATTGAAAACAAATACAATGATATGTTTTACCTATTGTTTTTCTCTTTGCAGCGGACTCATGGACAGCATGGAGATAGGGAAAATCAAGAAATCCCTCGAGGAATACGGTCTGGTAGAAAAGTATTCATACGGGGTATGTAACATGCTTCCGTGGCCATGGGGTTAAGACGTTGTCTTGTAAACCTTCTCTCCGCTGCGAGTTCGAATCCCACTGGGAGCTCGACTTGTAAGTGAGAAGGTGTCGATTCTTACGGATGGCGGAAGGTGTACAGTACTGGTTCTACACAGGAAGAGTGGATGGGCTGCCTCCACCACAAATAAATCATCCGTTATATATAACCTTACAATACATGTGTTGAAAATGACGTAAAACACCATACAAACAAACAAAGAAAATAAATTATTTTACAGAACATATTACATACACTAGCAATTATAGTGTGAAATGTTTTGGAGTTCTGTGATAAATAGAATCTCATATTTGTGCCTATTTAATATTGAATTCATTTGTTTACCTGGATAAAATTAAGATGATGCTCGGCAGTCTCGCGTCATACAGTTGTAACTCACTCGTTCAATAAAAACAATTTTGATAACACTCAAACATCCAGATAACAAGATCAATAGCTATCATTCGATTGAAAACGCACAGGCCACGAGTTTAAAGTCAAAATAATGATCTAAATAGGGAATAACTTCAGGCTGCAGAGCGTGATTCACATATACGTATGCGCGTGAACATTTCTCTCTAGGATGACGAGATTTGTTCGAGAGAAAATTCTGAAATTATCGCTCTCACACGGACGCTCCCCACTAACAGGCACTAGCGATCGTACCTCTGGACACCTATTGTACCTCTGGACGCATTTGTCGCTGGCACTTCCGCCACGTGCTCTCCATACCATCAGCCGTCCGGTTAACGTTAACTTGTGCGCCACTGCCGCCGAGTCTAACCACAAACATATTAATAAACGGATAAGAAATATCCTATCCGAACAATGAAGTAGCCAAAATAACACGTGTCACCTTAACTTTTCCTTCTGTCTCCTCTCGCTTATTCATTGATTTTGATGAGAATTCAATCAAAAGATTGATTATGAACATTCAAATTGGATTATAATAATTCATTTTTATTTTCAAGATAAGAAGTTGTATAAAAAGCTGTTTAACATAAGAAGTAGTATGAAAAGGTGTTTTATGATAAGATCTAATAATATTTGACTTTTCTCTTTAAAATCAAGGTTTGCCATAGTAAAAGTTTCCGTTGACCTTTTTTTTTGTGGTAGAGTAACGAAAAAGCTGTCATTAGTGTCAATTTGTTGTGGGTTTTGGTATAATAATATCTTGTATAGATACAACTCTTCAAGATGCAAGTGTTTAAAGATGGGCAACGTTTTGTGAAATGTTCGCACAGTCCCACGTGAAATTCAGATATATTTCACGGCGTCCAGTCTGTTTATTAAGTGTGTGTTCTAACACAAATATTGCCTCGATACATACATGTCAACAATTAACCTGTCTCGATACATACATGTCAACAATTAACCTGTCTCGATACATACATGTCAACAATTAACCTGTCTCGATACATACATGTCAACAATTAACCTGCCTCGATACATACATGTCAACAATTAACCTGTATCGATACATACATGTCAACAATTAACCTGTCTCGATACATACATGTCAACAATTAACCTGTCTCGATACATACATGTCAACAATTAACCTGCCTCGATACATACATGTCAACAATTAACCTGTCTCGATACATACATGTCAACAATTAACCTGCCTCGATACATACATGTCAACAATTAACCTGTCTCGATACATACATGTCAACAATTAACCTGTCTCGATACATACATGTCAACAATTAACCTGTCCCGATACATACATGTCAACAATTAACCTGTCGTACTGAAGCGTAGTTTAGATCTTCTGCGACGCTTGCTTGTTTTCAAGACAAACGTCTAGAACAGTTCTTCTAAAAAAAACGTTTGAAGTTTGCCGAGATTCTGGTGTCGTTTCGGATTGGCTGATACGGATGCACCGTCTATCGAAGATATACAGAACGGCAGAAAGACACTAACTTAATAAATAAACAAAGAGAGAAACTTCATCATTATGTCGACGAACTAAATGTGGATGGTCAAAAATACCATAATAAAAAAATATTTACAGTCACGTTCTTACGGATTCAATTTTTTTCTGCGCAAAGGGTCAGTACGTTTGTATTTATGACCAAGCGTCGAAGATGATCAGGACTAACTTAAGCGATTATCGTGAAATAAACCGGTGATTATTTTGACTTATAAAAATAGATATTTTCAATACAAATCAGTTTACAAATGTAGTTCATTGATCTTACCCGTGTAACTCTCACGTTGTCCTTGCAGTAGCATATATGTTCGAAACCTTTCCCGCCGATGTAGAGCTTGGCATCTTGGACAGACATTGTTACCTTTGGTCAGTCTAGTCGGGGTTGTCACGAACATCACAAATTTTTAAAAAATCGTTGATGAAGTATGTTAATTGTAGACACTTGACACTGTAGCTACACACCTTTGAGACATGCCGCCGCGCAATATACCAATGGCCTGCTGCCTAATATTGTTAGAAAGTCGAGGCATTTTAAATATAATCTGCACTATTTTTGTATACACAGTATGTGTTTTGAGTCTAAAGTTGCCAAACTGTATCGATTTTTCCCCGGAAAAAGTACTTGCCTGCAGTGAGCCCGTGCAAATGGTGGTTTTCATGCCTTAGCCGCAGTCGGTCTTCACGGTTCGATGATTTAGTACTTCAGCGAGCCCGTGCAAATGGTGGTTTTCATGCCTTAGCCGCAGTCAATCTTCACGGTTCGATGATATAGTACTTCAGCGAGCCCGTGCAAATGGTGGTTTTCATGCCTTAGCCGCAGTCAGTCTTCACGGTTCGATGATATAGTACTTCAGCGAGCACCTGAAAATGGTGGTTTCGTGCCTAGGCCGCAGTCGATCTTCACGGTTCGATGATATAGTACTTCAGCGAGCCCGTGCAAATGGTGGTTTTCATGCCTTAGCCGCAGTCAGTCTTCACGGTTCGATGATATAGTACTTCAGCGAGCCCATGCAAATGGTGGTTTTCATGCCTTAGCCGCAGTCAGTCTTCACGGTTCGATGATTTAGTACTTCAGCGAGCCCGTGCAAATGGTGGTTTCGTGCTTAGGCCGCAGTCGATCTTCACTTTTCGATGATTTAGACTTTAAAGCGTGATGTTATGCCCACTAATATACTAACTGTATTAAAAGTATAGCGCCTGCATTTTAGTAGAGACTAATCAGTGTTTTCATATCACACCCTATATCAGGCCTGGGTCGAGGACCTGATATAGGGTGTGATATGAAAATAACCATATTGTATTCTATTTATCATATACCATGTATACTTCAGCAATTACTTAGTTGAACCATCTAGTCCATTCTGATGTGTTCATGTCTGTAGCAAAAAAGATACAGATCTACCCATCTCCCACCTAAAATTGTTACGATTTGTTCCGAGTCCATTTCCAGATCTCGACTTAGCGATCACAATGTCGTACGTGTGTATGTGCGTCAGTTCGTTCTCCAGTTAGTCCGTCCGTGCATTCGATTTTCATTTATTAATATCGTCTTTACTTGCAGGATTTTCACCAAACTTCACTACATAATCATGATAATGTCATGTAGCTGTGGCCTACTTTAGACGAAATATAGGTCACGTCCGGTCTCCGCTACGACATGCGTATCTTTTTATTTTCGTGCAGGATTTTTACCAAGCTTTTCTATGAAATTTTGTCAAAATATTTCTTTAGTGGTGTGTGTTTTTATTGAATTCATTATGGTTGCCGTTCATGATAGGCATTGTCTCGAGGGACACTTAAAGTTTTTATCTATTATTATTTTGAGTTTTCATATTTTTTCTTCTTATATGTTTAAACAAGCTGCATTATACCGTTCTTACAATTAACGTTAACGATTCCACAAACATGCAATTATGTTGCTAAGTAACGGGACGCCGCAGGTTATGTTGCTAAATAACGGGACGTCGCAGGTTTGGAAATAACAAATATGCCGTGTAATCCTAAAATTAAAATGCATTCTGAAAGGAAAAAGAAACGCGACAAGGAAATTTCCGCTATATATTGTATATACTGCACACTTAATTCCATATAATATGCAGAGGGTTAGAATTCCCCCACCCACCCCTCGCCCCCCACATTCATGTTCATTTTATCATTTTTTATTCATGCTCATTAATGGTCTGCATCATGACCCCTGAATTGTTGCAGGTGCCATCTCGCTCAAATCACTAGAGCAGTGGCAGAAAAACGATAAAGGTATGAAAGCACTAATTATTTTCCCCATAGACACCAATGTTAAAGTGTCACATTATAATGATTTGCTGCAAATTCAACTCAAGTATGGATAATGCAGCAGTGTAATGTTCATATAGAAAACTACTTTTCCACTTGATAAATCACCTAGAAAACGTGGGGTCACAAGACATGTAAGAAAGTTCTTTTTGTTTACTAAACAGGTCAATGGTACAGCTGTTTTTATTGATCGACTGTTTTCATTGCTCACAAAGTGTAAGCATAGAGTCAAAATTTCGAAAATGTTCATCAATTATCCAGTAAAACCTATTAATACGCTTCTTATACATATAACCACAAAATCGAATAGAAATGGGCAGTTTTCCCCTACTTATAATGCCCATTTCATGCAAAAAAGGAGGGATTACTTTTTATTATAGGAACTACATTCGACTACACCTCGGAGGTTTACATGTAATTAGTGGTGGTAAACCTAAACGTGGCTCCAGCGTAAATGGAGTGTCTACAATAGAATTTGCAGCAACTCTGCAGTTCTGCAGGTGAGAAGGAGGCACATTCTTCATTATTTTATCTCGATGTACATGGAGGATGAGCCTAGCATGTTCATTCCTGTTAGGCGCCATATAACCGTTCATGTGTTGGTGCGCCTTAAAACCTCAATTCAAATCAATTGCATGGAAATCCCAAGCTGGTTTGTAAACAAAAAAGTTGCAGTTAGTTAGAGAAAGGACACAGCTGTGATGTTGTAAACGTTTTAATCACAGTACACGTTGTAACAACAAATTCATAAATGTTGAAGTTCCTCTTTGAAAAATTGAGCCAGTTCAGTACTGTATTTAACGTAAAGAGTTTGCAAAATTTTGCATCCTAAGTTTTCTCGCATGCTTGAGTCAAAGCCGTATTCTGTCAATAATGAAACTTTGCAGGAATACTATTTGCTGTGTTAAGTGTTGTTTTAGTATTTTTTCCAAAAGGAAAGATCTTACGTAGCAATGTACCATTCGATTAACAGCAGCATATTGTACATACAATATACAGCGGAAATTCCCGTGTCGCGTTTCTTTTTCCTTTCAGTATATATCCAAAAATGTGAACCTTTATTAAGGGTATATTTTGTCGGTCTTTAAGTTTCAGAGGTATTTTGAGGGATCTAACCTTCTATTCCGGTATTCCCACCTTGTTGTAGTTTATGAAACATTGTCACAATGTATCTTGGGTGGTCATATCCTCGTGTGGTTGGGGTAGGGAGGGGGAGGGTAAAGTCGCCCCAAATTCGTCTTGTTGTCATGCTCCTTAATGGTCTTCATCAAGATTCCTATATTGTTTCGGGTTCTACTTAAGTGGTGGCAGAAAACAGTGATGGGGGCTCCAGCGAAAAATGGCATGTTTGCAACAGAATTTGCAGCAACTCTGCAGTTGTGCAGGTGAGGAGGATCTAGGGCCATTCTGCATATTTTAATCTCTATGTAAATGGAGAGTGGTTCTGGAATGTGCATTTCTTTTGGTGCCATATAACTTTTTTGTTGGGGTGGTGAACCTCAATTCAACTGTGGCTGACCACTTTATAGCAAATAAGAAAAAGTGTACTTTTTACGCATTCTGTGTTTATGTTGGTCAATTCGAGAGACTGCATGAGTATACGTTATTTCTTTATACTTCTAACACTGTGTTACTGTTTATATTCCTTTTCTTTAGAGACACTGTGTATTCATTGAAATCAACGACTTTGTATTTCTCTTTCGATAACTTATTTTACTTAGCTCCCAGACGCACATGGCCGGGAACCACGAATGCTTTTATATAATCACCCAGGAAATGACGTACTTGGGATGGTTCCACGCATAGAGAAAGTTTCGTCAACGTTTGAAGAGGTAATCGTATCTTACTATTTGTAAGCCACCCTTTGTGCTTGTTTCGCAGGTTCCAGACGCTCATGGCAGGGAACCACGAATTCTTTTATATAGTCACCCCGGAAATGACGTACTTGGGCTGGTTCCACGTGCCGAGAAAGTAGCGTCAACCTGTGAGAAGGTATCTAGTCCAGTGTAACCACTCCTGATCCTCCCCAGCTGCACTTCTTCACAGATACCAGATGCTGCAGACCGGGAACCATGAGAGCTGTGATATAGTTGCCCTGTCGACGACGTTCTTATGTCGACATGTGAATACATTCGCAACATCTCGTAGACTGCATCGCGGGATCCCGAAGAATGACGGGATTGGCCGAGCGTTCACGATTGGTGTGAATAGTTATCTAGCTATATATAAGCACCTATTACCCTTCCTCATTGCACTTTTTTTGCACAGATACCAGACGCTGCAGGCCGGGAACCACCAGTGAATTGTATATAGTTACCTAGCGACAATGTTCATGAAATGGTCCCATGCATCAAGAAGTAACGTACACGTGTGAATAGTTATCTAGATATATGTAAGCACGTATTACCCTTCCTCATTGCACTTTTTTCACAGGTACCAGACGCAACAGGCCGGGAACCACGAATACTGTTATATAGTTACCCTGGTGACGACGTTCTTGGAATGGTACCTCGGTGTGAAAAAGTTTCGTCGACTTGTGAGCAGGTCGTCATCACGTGCACAACCCACATTTTAAACATGCGCTAATTCAGGGGCTTAGCGTGGCATACTCCTTTACTCCCGGGAGTAACTTGGACAAATAAAACTACAAAAAATAAAAATCCTAACAATTGAAAAAATGCAATTACTGGGGTAAGGGTGGAAAATTAACACTATTTTTGCGACAGATATCGCTTATAAGAGCACCATTTTGGTCCAAATGAAAAAGAATGGGAACCTCCTTTCTAAGAGGGTGACACCTCCTCCTAGTCCTTTCCCATTCGCACCTCATATTTATAGCAGTATGTTGAAAACAGGACCGCTACGCCCCTGAATATCCATCTTTTAAAAAGCTGTTAGAACTGCAACATAGGACAAACCAACACATACTTATGTGTTCTTAAAAGAGTGCCCTTTTCCGTTTTTGACAAATTATCGCTATTTACCGTCAAAATGTTTCCAATTATATAGATATACAATCGTCTGTAAAACATCCAGTAACAAACATTTTAAGTAAGCATTGCTTGTTAAAAAACACAAATAAATATACATGTATAATACTACGTGAAAAAAATCAACATTCAAGATAACATAAATTGTGGAATTTATCATAGTTTGAACAATTATCACGTGAGGAGATTTGACCAATGAAATGCAATGTAAGGTACTGAGTTGAGATTTTAGATTTTGAATTGTTGCGCAATATAATACTTGCACGCAACATAATCATTAGTCTCGGGCGTTCAGAACTCTCGCGAGACGTCTGTCAAAGAAGGCCATACGATAGAGTCGAGCGTTTACCAGTAAACCTGAGTGTGTCTGGATGATACAGACTACAAACAGTAAATGCCAATGATGCCTACAACTTACTGGTTAATAACAATAATATGAGCATGGAAGCATATTAAGCTTGTCTTTGCAGATAGTTTACCATATTGCCTTACCATATACAACTATGCGAAGAAATGCGTTTAGTAATCATTCATACACAATCTAACTAACTGGTTATACAGTAGCATATCTCTTCCTTATTTTCACCGTAATTACATAAATGAAATCTGAATTATACAATCGATTTTTGGCGAAACAACCATTTGTGTCCAGATTTTACTGTGGCCATAGACACCAGAAATAAACCAATTATAACATTCGGACAGTGTAAGCATTCTTTGCGGTATTTTGTTTTCAGCTGATGGGAGGCGATGAGATGTATCATTATCATACGAAGATCATGATGAAGGACGCAAAGAAAGGGGGAAGTTTCGAGTGGCATCAGGATTACGGGTAAACTGGAGGTTACATTGCACCATTGATTTCCCTTTTTTTAAAACACATCGATCAAACGATCGAGCGTCCGCCAATATAAAAATGCAATAAAAACAGGGGGTCATATATCATGTAAGAAAAAGCCAATCTGCTGAATGACGTCACGTTCTATTTTGACACGTCACAAATGGATTTACCCAATTCCTACTTTCGCTTTACTGTGTATGTCAGTCATAATTAAATATCTCATTCAAACACTAATAAATGTTCCCAATACATCAGTCGGATGAATTATAGGCAATAATAACAAAACGCAATCAACAATGTGCATTTTGTATCACTAGTAAGGCAGTGCAACGTTTTTTATGAGGCACTCTTTGACTATACACCACGGAAGCACAAACGCAATAGTGTAATTACGCCTGGATTGTGTATTACACTTATTCTCGATCATACGCGACGCTTGCTTGTTTTCAAGACAAATTCTAGAACTGTTCTCCTAAAAAAAGTTTGACTTTTCCCGAGATTCCGGAATCGTTTCTGATTGGCTGAGACATAAACACCTGCTGTCCAAGATATACAGAAAGGCAGAAAGACAATACATTTATAAATAAATAGGGAAACCTCATCATTATATCGACTAAATGCGAATGGCCAGAAATACTTTAATATTTTTTTTTTAATAGGGTCACGTGCTTCCGGTTTCAAATTTGATTCTGCTCAAATGGTAAAGACGTTTATATTTTCAATCAAGCGTCGAAGATGATCAATACTATTGTTTCAGTACAAACGGTCAAGGTGTACCGGAAGTATATCAAATCCCATTGAGTCCAATGCAATATTGTCCAAGCTTTCTAGTCAGCCATTTTTCAAAATGAAGTTCAACTAAGATTCACTTACATGTTCTAAGTCATGAGACCTGCCTCTCTAGAAAACTGCTGAGAATAGTAGGGGTCATGTGGCATATAAGAAAATAAAATTCTGATCTTTGTTGACACCGTGAACAAACTGCATTCATTCGGCACCTCTTAAATGTGTTCTACTTTCACTTTCAAAACTGTCCAGTTCATAAATAAAATCATCATACAACAATGCAAATGTTTTTTAGCTATCACAAACATTAGTCAATAAAATCATTTCAGCCAGAAAAACAGGCCTTAAATACTCAAAAATGCCTTTTATCACAAAAAATGTTAGGGTTATATATTTGGGAACTCCTTTCGACTACACCAGGCATGAATACCACAGTGATTTACTTCCTGCATGCCTCAAGACGTTTATATTTACAATCAAGCGTCGAAGATGATCAATACTGTATTACACTTTAAAGGCATATTAGGCACTTTTGATTCTTAAAGCGGGTATGTCAACATGTTCGTGTTGTCTGACTTATAAGTGCCAAATATTGATACTTTATATTTAAGAAAGTCAAAACATAACGATTGAGCTGAAAAATGACGCCGGAAAGTCACTGAACAACAATATCACTCATTCAAAAGGTTATATTACGCAATCAACTCGCATATTTGATATATCATCACCCATTCAAATAGGGGATATCACTCATTCAAATATGTGATCTATATAAAACTAGCGGATCCAGGGGTGGGGTGTGGGCGAGCCCGGCGCGCGCCCCCATAACAATTCCGGATCATAAATGTATGTCCATGTTACTGTTGATAAAAATATCAAACATTTTCGATGCACGCCCTCAGTATAAAATATTTTATCGTTCGCTTCGCTCGCTCGACGCATAATGGATAATGAGTGGTTTAATTAACACAGTGTTAAATCCTTTTATTTGAAAACGGACTTTTTAACCCTATCAATGCACTACCGCAACCGTTTTATGACGCTAGAAACGGATCCGAAAATTGACCAACATTTGAAAACGGACTTTTTTACCCTATCAATGCACTACCGCAACCGTTTTATGACGCTAGAAACGGATCCGAAAATTGACCAACATTTTACCCCCCCCCCCCCCCCCCCCCCCCCCCCCCCCCCCCCCCCCCCCCCCCCCCCCCCCCCCCCCCCCCCCCCCCCCCCCCCCTCCCTAAGCTGAAATCCTGGATCCGCCCCTGTATAAGATAACGCACAAGGATTAATGTAAAGCATTTTAACCCTTAATCCGCTAAGCACGACTATAATAGCCTTTGCGTCCATTGTAAACCCAGATCAGCTTGCGAGTAACACGCAGTTTGATCAGCGTTTACCATGTCCCGCTGCTGATAAGTCATTTCCCCAAAAATACTCCTTTGTCACATAAATGGAATGGTCTTAATTAAAAAAAAGAGCAGTTAATTGTATCTGTGTAGCGGGTTAAGGGTTGAGCCTTATTTCATTCTAAATCTATGATGAAATCATATTGTTGACAGGAACAGCGCGCGGTGCTAAACGCATGCTTTGGCTGATATGACGTTGTTACTATGATTTGGAACATGTTTAAAATGTTGCACGTGTTTACCCAACCTCCGCGCAGGGATATTATAGCCACTAATCCCTGCCACCACACAAATCACGTGACGATAGCTGAGGCCATGTGATTACAAAAAATGGCGATACACTAGGTGATGCTTGTTGCCGTAACCAACAGTCAATTGGCAATAACATCGATCATCACCTTCGAGATGATGTTGAAAACATTCAACCTGGTTTTGGCTTGGGTGTAATCTCTTTATTAATTCTACGCACAGCTTCTGTAATGTTCTCAACGGAATACATGTTTCTTTACAAGTACTGTAACTTAGTAACCGATGTGCATGTTCGCTAAAATTGATTTTTTTTTATATAAATAAATTATTTTTGTACCCAGATACCGTTTTTCACACTATTGTCCTATATCATGAACAAATCAAGTTGAAATATTGGCCTAAAAAATATTTAACCAAAAATTAAACTTAGCTGGATTTCAGCTATAAATGTGTGTGGTGGCAGTGATTACTGGAACAAAAAGGGGAAGTAACCACTGCGGGAGTTTGGTGTTTTTTAAATGTTACACTTTTCCAGAAAACCCCTGATGTACCACCTTTATTTTTTTTTTTTCATAATTTGAATATTTACAACAATAATGTATTTAAACATATGAATGAAGAATGAATGAAACGGTGTTTTACGTCCCGTTAACAAATCATAGAAGGTTATATTGGGACGGCAACCTCAGAGGGAGATGAGGTGAAGGACGTTATATCATCACTCATTCAAATAACGGATATCACTAATTTCAAATATATGATATCTCTAATTAAAAAGGTGATATCAGTGATTCAAATAGGTGATATCAATCATTCAAAAGGTTATATTACGCAGTCAAGAGTTGATAGCACTCGCATTTTTGATATATCATCACCCATTCAAATAGGGGATATCACTCATTCAAATATGTGATCTCTTATTTGAAAATGTGATATTACTTATTCAAATAGATGATATAACTCATTCAAATAGGGGATTTCTCTCATTCAGCATGTTCAGATCGGTGTTATAACTCATTTAAAAAAGTGATATCTCTCATTTAAACAGCTCACTGAAATTGTTGATATCACTTATTGAAATAGGTGATATCGCTCATTGAAATAGGTGTGATATATTTTTCAGATCTGTATTATTCGTTCAAATAGTTGATATCGTTCATTCAAATACTAGTAGGTGATATAGCTCATTCATTCATTTTACTCAAGTGATATCACCCATTCAAATGTGTGATATCTCTAATTCAGATACGTGATATTCCCTATTCAAATAGGTGATATCGCTCTTTGAAATAATGGATATCGCTTATTCAGATTGGTGATATCACACATTCAAAGCTTTAAGTTAACATTAGTTG